>CM040190.1:48025118-48057618 GCA_022606455.1 Callitettix versicolor | reverse complement strand
AACCTAAATTAATACAGTAATTACTAAGTTTCATTCACTGATAAACACATAGTCTAGAATAATTAGTCCTGTTAATTTAGATTAGGTTCAAACTAGAGGAAGGGTTAATACAACCTCAGGCACTGCGATCAACAGACCTATTGTGCATCGAAATCTCTTTAGTACTAGTTTAGCAGATTGATGCCCTTATTTCAAACAATCCACTGAGTAGCTCATTCTGCTGAAGATCACTAGGGCTCTGGAAACGAAAAGCCCCTAGCGTCCTACCAGGAAGAACTTTACAATCAAGGTTATAATGTATCCTGCAGTCTCCTCCTCTTTCCTCCATAACCTACACACGGTTTCTCCATGGTACATACCTATCCTGTTCATGTGCACCCTCATACCACGGTATCCAGTAATAAGCCTATGATTTCCCTGAGTTGTGCTCTGCCGAAGAGGTCTGGTGCCCCTTTAAGTCCTCCACATGGAACCATGCTTAATAGGCGCTTACAATGGGAATGCCCATGAAGGTTAACCCGTATTACCTAGTGTTGCTTATTAATCCATCTATTAGTAGCAGACCTGGCCAAAGACAAAGACATCTCTAAAGTCAGCTCAGATCCGATGAACACAGAGATAAAGATCCCAGTCTTAGTCTTACTAGTAATATGATAATGGTAATGCGCACATGACTTATTATTAATGTGCACCAGTTCAAATGGTTTTACTCTTTTCAATCTTCTGACTAAGCTATCGTTGTTGAGTAGCTGCAGGGCTTCGACATTGACGTGTTGATGTTCGTGACTGAGCGAATTTTCTGACTTCATTATCAACAGTGTGAACCTCAAGATCTTTATGTAAGTTGTCATTACGGATATACCAAGGAGTTTTTTTCTGTTTCGTAACTTCAATATTTTACGCAAATTGTACTAATGAGGACGAGGGATCAGTGTTAACGGTAAGGGAAAAAGAACGGGAGTAACTGCGGGTAGAACTAAGAACCTTTAGGTGCGCAGTTCAGTGACGCAGTAGATTAATACCACGAAGGAGCATAAGTACTTTATTTTGATTGATTAATATTTCTATTATTTTGTCTGGCATAACCCCACAGTTAATACCATAAGTCCATACTGGTTAACGGAACTGCTGATAAACGTCATGTCAAGATATTTGGCTGTGTTCTCGTATGAAACTACTCAATGACTGTTAAAGAAAGGTTTGTGCTCAATGCACTTATTTGTGAAGTCGTCACGCAGAGATTTTCTTTCATCAAGTTTTATTCGCCACTTCTTAGTCCAGCTTTGTATATCGTCCGCAGCTGTAGTTTTCTGGTGGATTCAATGTTATTGTCACTAACAAGCAAAAAACTCTGCTGTCAGCAAACGTAGAAACATTATTTTGTACAAATGTTGGTAAACCACTAGTATACATAAGAAATAGACTTGGTCCCGATGCACTACCCTGTGGCACTCCTGCTTGGATTTTCTTCAGATCAGGATAGATCTCTTCTTGCTTAACCTCAAAATATTTTTACGAGGTATTTTAAATGAAAGTATTGTTACCAGTAGCACCGATCATCATTCAGCTGTACATTAGTCATATAAAACTGTCACTAGTGAGTTGTAAGTTTAATGTACAAGACTGACTTATATAAACTACTAAATGGTGTAAAATTTCAAAATAAATTACATTACACACTGAAGAAATAACTGTATATTTCCATTAAACTTTTTATAAACAGCTGTGACACTAGATGTTCCGTTAATTTAACCGTTAACCGTAACATCTTACTAAAAAATGTTACTGGACCAATTTTATTGAATGACCTTTCTCAATGAAGATTAAAATTTTAATAAGACTAGTGGTTCATTCAGTATTATAACAAATAACCAGCAACTACACACGTCATCCTTAAATCAAGTGCTGCCATCTTGAAACAGTAATGAATGAAAACAAATCTTACACATATATCGTTCAGACTTTGTACGAAGCACCTTTGTAGCGATTTTGAAAAAAATCGGTCAGTACGTTTGGCCAAAACTGCATAACAAACACACAGGAACCAAATTCCGAACGGTCGCGTGGTCAATTATTTGAAATTTTAAAAATTGGTTTCGAAGTATGAAAATGAACTCTGACCACTGTCAGTTAATTTAGTATTTTCAGTATAAATGTTATATCTTTATGTTAAATAAATTTCGTAGGAAATCAAAGTTTGTGGAATGTTTGCTGCATCGTTACAATATTAACACGTGAGATTCAGTAAATATACACTGGGTTTTTTTTTCTGTTAAAAATGCATCGCAGGATAGGAGATTTTACATTTAAATGTTTTATGATAATGTATTTAATTCAGTTTGAAGTTCGATTACAGTTCTCTTATCCTGTAATAATTTATTAAGTTATAACAACTTGGCATATTCAACTTTCTCCAAAATATTTAAAGTTTGGAAAAAGTTACCGGTAAAAAACCAGAGAAACGTATTTATACGTATGTGATCCAGGAAGGGGAGAGAGAGAGAGAGAGAGAGAGAGAGAGAGAGAGAGAGAGAGAGAGAGAGAGAGAGAGAGAGAGAGAGAGAGAGAGAGAGCAAGAGAGAGAGAGAGAGAGAGAGGGAGAGAGAGGGAGGGAGAGTTAGCACGTTCAATTTCGATTTGATTAAGACTTAGCACAAAAATCGATTTTGATAATAGCTTGGTCAAGTTTATTAACCATCAAAATTTGTTTAACTGCTTCAAAATGGTTGTAATTTCAAATATTTAAAAAATCGTAACGTTTTTATCTAAAAACTTTTGAAAACCTTATTTCAACACCGTAATTAGAGCTAACAACTGAATGAATCAGTATTTTCAGTTTTGAAAATTTTTTGAAATTATTTTTTTGGGCAGCTGTCATGGATCATTTTTGTATTTTCAATGTACTGTGAAGCTTAAAATGCTAATATAAGCAGATTATAATGCTGATTATGATGGCGAATTCGAGAAAGGGCGATAAAGGAAAATATTTCCAAAGTTGGCTTCTATCACGTCAGAGATACAACTGCATGCCCCGATTATTTTTTTCTACTCTCAACCTAAATATGTAGCTATACACCTTGATTTATGTATCTTCGCTCATGATTAACATTTTATCAAAATCTGGTTTACCAATTTCGATAAATAGACCAATTTTGAGAGTTTTGTTTGGATTCTTATATATAGACTTTGATATAAGTAATTAAAAGCGTTGGTTTTTAAAAAGATTTTTTGTAACTAAGTAAAAATAAAATCGGAAACTATGAAAACCTTTTTAAAATTTATGAGAAGCTAAAAACGAAAAAGTATTTATTGCTACCAAAACATGAACGACGCAAGTTGTTTGTTTTTTTTAATTAATTGTCGTTTGACCCTTTCCCTCTTCTGACAGTTTTACAGAAAACAATAAAGCCCGAATTTTACGTTCAGACATTCTGTTTCATTATCAAAAAGGCCTTCCCCTAGTAATTAATGTGGCCAAGAACTGACTTAACAATTCACTTAACCCCGTCATTAATGCTTCCCTGCTACAATGCCAGCTGTGCAAATACAGCTGACAACTCAAATCAGCTGACTGCTGCAATCAAAGGAAACAGCGTATTGTTTGGATGAACTCTTTGCGCTGATGGATGTTTTTCAATTCGTTAATTTACAACGGAGTAATTAAAATGCTTTACAAAATTAGCGGAATCACTTCTTTAGCGCTGTCTGCGAGAACTGTTGTTACTGAGGGGGAGAATGAGGGGGTGTAATTACGTGGTCATTTATAATTCAGGCACTTTACAGCGTTGTATAATTTATTTTTTAATGTTTCTTTCTGTCTTAAAATTTCTAAATAATACCTAACCCAACCTAACCTAACCTGACCCAAACTAACTTAAACTAACATAACATAGCCTAAACATTTTATCATTAAGTATTTAGAAATTATTTGTACTGTCTAACTAAACCTAACCTAACCTAATTTAACGAACATTTTATTATGAAGTATATAGAAATTACTAGTAAGCATATTGATTAGATATCCGTGTTAGATTCACCACCCAACAACCGTGTCAATTAATGTTACTTCTTTTCAAAAAAGTAAAAGATTTTTAATCGCTTTAACTTAAAACACGTTACCTATTTTCGAGCGGTAGCAATTTTTAGGTTATGCGGGTCATTTTTGTTTTTGATTTTTATCGTACTTTTCGTGATTCCCTCGCTTTTATATTTTGGATTGTTGGTTTTGGGCATTTAATAAAGCTTTACAGTAAAAAATTACCAAAAAATAGCGTAATATTTTACCTAATAATTTTGTAGACCTAATAATTATTAATACTGTTTATAGTAATCTAACCAAACCTAACTTAATTTAACCTAACATAATATAATCTAATGATTGTATCAATAACTACGTAGAAATTATTAGTAGGACTGATGTTTATAGTAATATAACCAAATATAACCTAACTTGACCTAACACAACATAGCCTAACATTTTATCAATAATTATGTAGAAGTTATTAATACTGTTTGTAGTAACCTAACCAAACCAAACCTAACTTAACCTATCATAATATAGACTGTAATATTAATTATATATAATTAAGTCATTCAAGAGTTAATCAATTTAGGTCAGTTATAACTCAGGAACTATTTAATAATTCAGTACGTTAAGTAAGCCTGGCTTTGCAGATAGAGTTAAATTTCCAACTTTATATAAAACGATGGACCAGATAGATGAGTGGGGGAATTAATTTTTCAGTGACGGTGCGCATACTGTTAACAGTAAGCCGTCATTAGGGAACTAGTTTGTTTTGTTACGAGCTCAACTTGTCAAGTCGGAACAATTTACTCTAGTAATAGATAAATGTGGAGAAAGATATTCACTGCATTTCATCACGATGAAGAACTTGATTGATAATATACTAGTATTGTTAGGTTTAACTTCTCATTCTATGATGTATAAAAAGTATTGTGATCGTAAAAAAGGTAACAATGCAATTTTCACTAAACTATCAGTTTTCCTTTGCTCTGATTCAAAAAAAAAAAAAAAAAAAAAAAAAAAAGAAAAAGTACTTGGATATTTTTTCGTATGTGTGTTTGTGACATCACTGGAGAATAAAATAATTTCCTGATGAAACAGTTCCATTAAATTTGACAAGTAGTTATAATTTGCGAAAGGTTAGTCGCAGATGAGCTTTTTACTAGTTAAAAATCTGTTTAAAAAATTGAAAAAAGTCCTTATTATCGTCTTCTCCAAAAAGGTTGGTTTTAATGCTATTGACAACAAACTACAAAAAGGAAATAATATATTGGCTTATTAGAATCGGAAATCCGGTTTATTAGGAAATCGATTTATTAGATCGGTAATTTTACTACATGGGCATCACTGGTTAGTCAGACTTTACTAACTAAACATATTCTAAACAAAAACTTTGGTGTTTTTAATGTAGAACAAACACCATAGAAACCGGGAAGTATAATTTAATAGTTTTTATATTTGACGATATTTAATGTGACCCTGCCCAAAGTCGCATATATACGCTTCTGAGTTGGAATGTATCTCCACCACAGTAAATGGATCATTAAATAATGTCTCAGAAGATTCTGTATAGACGATTTCCCGTTTCTATAAACTTTTAAAACGTTCTCGAATGTTCTGAAACAAGAAGTCCCGAAAGTCCAGATTATTCTGGAACATTTTAGAGCTTTCTCGAACCTTAAGGAAGATTCTATATCATTCTGAAACATTCTCCAGCCTTCGTAAACAAAGTAGCATTCCCGAACATTTTCGAAACTCCTTGAAGGTTCTATAAAATTCTAAAATATCTTTTCAGCGTTCTCAAACATTCTAGAACATTATAGAGCATTTTCTAACCTCCTGGAGTGTTCTATAACATTCTGAAACATTCTCCAGCGTTCTAAAACTTTCTAGAGTATTCCCGAACATTCTCGAATCTACTAGAAGGTTCTATAACATTCTGAAACTGTCTCTAGCGTTGTCAAATATTCTACAGCATTCACGAACATTCTCCAACTTTCTGAAAGATTTTATAACATACTAAAGAATTCTCCAGCGTTCTCAAACATTCTAGAGCATTCACGAACACTCTCATGGACGATTATATAACATTCTGAAATATTCTCCAGAGTTCTCAAAGATTCTAGAATATTCTAGACTTTCAAAAACTATCTGCCTAGTCTTGGCAATTTCGGCAAACGATTCCTAGCTGCTTCACCGACTTTTCATTGGTACGATGACCTCTTTTGACACCCATATCTCTGAACCCAACCTCTGCAATTCCAAAGAAACCTTCTTTATGAATGGGGGATAGAGGGCTACCATACTAAATAATCCAAATGGGACTGCGGGGGTCGGTTGCAATATTACAACGGCACGCACGGATAAACCACCCTTAAATGTACGTATTATACACATTTACTCAGTTGTGTTGCTTCAAGCTGGGAATCTTGGTACAAATTGAAGCAATCTAATTTGAAAATAAGCAAATTTTTCCTAGTGTTTTCTCGGATTTTATAGTTTGAAATCTGGAATCTTCTGTGCTAAGTAACAAAATGTAAGGTAGTTTTTTTTAGTGTTTTTACTATATATTTTCAACACCTGATGATGGGCAAAATAATTGTCCGAAACACTAGTCGTCTATAACAATTAACGCAGAAACCGTGTAGGCCATGAAGGAATAAAAAGGAAACTGTATGTCAGAAAATCTGTGATTGTGAGGCTCTTGCCAGTAGGAGGATAAATTAATTTGCCTTCCAGGATCCTGAGGACCTCCAGGTGAGTGAGCTGGTTAGGGGACTGCTGAGTCTACTGAATTAGAACCCAAGAGGCTTACGTGCTCTGTATATTTTTTGATCGCGGTGCTAGGGGGTCTATTAGGAGGTACGTCTTGTTTTATTAGTTTGATTAAAATGTTTTTATTTCACAAAGTATTTCTCTATGAATACGAGTATTATAAGTCACTCGAAAAATGTAACCTCGATTAAATAACTCGTTTATAACGAATCTCAAATAATAAATTACAGAGTAAATATTTCACATACAAGTTCCGCTTAAAACAAATACAAACGTCTGCTCTCGCTGCTTATAAAGTTCCACAGCTAATGACCTTAATTGTAGAATGGCGACTGCGGGCCGTATCCTAATGTTAAAGGACACAATAAACCAGCTCCTACAACAAAGCAGTTAGTCTAATGAGAGTCTAGCTTAAATTTTACTTTATTGCAACTTCTATTTTATGTCAGCATTTAAGTTAAGTGGAAAATGGAAAGAATTAAAAACGGGAGATGTTAAAAATTTACAGCAACGGTTTCGTCCACGTGATTAAGTGAAATACCAATTTTAAAATTTTTAAATGTTCCTGTTGGGAAACGAAATTGTCCAAGCTATTAGCGAAATCTATTTTGCGAGCGCGCACGCACGCACGCACGCATACACACACACACACACACAACAAACACATACACAAACACACACACACACACACACACACACAGAAAGATAGATAGATAGATAGATAGATAGATAGATAGATAGATAGATAGATAGATAGATAGATAGATAGATAGATAGATAGATAGATAGATAGATAGATAGATAGATAGATAGATAGATAGATAGATAGATAGAGAGAGAGAGAGAGAGAGAGAGAGAGAGAGAGAGAGAGAGAAGAGAGAGAGAAGCAGATAAAGAAAAACCATTTCTTTTGTATTCAGTGAGAATGACAGAAGATTTAGTTATAACATGATTTTAAAATTAAATATTTTATTTTAAAATAAAATATAATATTTTAATATATTAAAATATATAATAATACTTTACAATATAATGTTCTGCCACATATTTCATATGTCACTTCCAACAGAGTTTATAAAGAGGAGCTGATCAACTTCTTTTTGTGCATTGTTGTATATTATTCGTATCTTTTTCCCAATAAAGGTAGCACGGGCACACTATTAGCCTATAATAAGAAAGTGTAACATTTTTCTTTCAATTATTTCTAATTATTTTCAGCAATGTTATTTTCATTCTTTATAATGAAACTTTTCATTCACATTCAATCACTGTATAATACTTACATTATAATTGTATTAAAAATATGAATTACATTAGAAAAATTATTATCAATATTCATTAATTACGATTGGCAATATTTATTAAAACATTTATTAAAAGTAAAAATTCAACAAAAACATGATTATGCTGTAGCTTAATGTGGAGTTTTATTATGCAAAAGAGGCAAGGCGCTCTGTTAGAAGTTTTTACTTTAATATTGTGGGAATATTAAAGTTGAATATAAAGTGTAGACTTCATTTGTGGTAATATACGGTATTTACACTGTTGTTAATGCATATTTTATACGAATAATACAGTAATTCGAATCCCCTTTATTCCTGTCCTACTTCCACGGTACATACGTAATTCTCCAAAGAGTTGTTCGCCTAACTAAGTTACAAGTTTTGTTTCCAGTGAGTTGTTTACATGAAACACTAACTAGGTGTTTGTAAGGCACCTTTGATTAACTGAACGATCTCTCGACAAGTTTTCGCTGACTGGACCTTTGAGCTTGCTGGTTTATTCTAAGTTTAAATTTAAACTTATTACATAACCGCTTACTGCTTTCTAAGTAAAAAGATATTGATCTTGAGATATAGAGCACATCCGTTTGATCTGTTGAAACCAAAAATAAAAATAAAAATATCGTTCCTGACAAACAAACGTACATCTCAACGGAATATGGATCAACTTTAAGCCACACCCTACAAAACAAACTAGACAGTGAAAATATAAAACTTTCATTCAGAACAACTCATAAGTTATAAACATTACTAAAAAATCCCGAAGCAAATACGAGTGGAGACAACTTTGGCATAACTTACACACACACACACACACATATATATATATATATATATATATATATATATATATATAATTAAATGTAGTGATTGCTCAAGTTTTTATATCGGTCAGACATCTCACTCTTTTAAAAATACTTTTATAGAACACACATCCAGAAGTACATTATCTACAAACTCGGCTTTGAATATCTTTTGGATAAAAACCGTAAATTAAAATACCAACATGGAGGTATTACATTTATGTGATAAAAGCAATTATACTGATGCAATTGTAAAGTTTGAGATTTATAAATACAAAATATCAAACCCCCATAATATCGTCAATACCAAAATCTCATTTAAATCCAATTGAATATATGATATGGCTCTAAGGATATATAAATCAGCAGACGCACAGCAACTGATAAGTGATAAAAGACGGGCGCGCTACTACTGATGAAGACTCCGCAGTTCGCAGTGTAACGATATAGGAGTTGCACGTGTCGTTTGGCCAAACCGCGACCCCACCATACCTCTAGCTCATTCTACTCTCACTCATTTACTCAACATACACACAACACACAACATTCACAAACACACTCCCTCACACAAACACATACACACCCGCAGGGGGGTGCAGACTAGCTGCACATAATGAGAGGACCTAGACGAACCTCGCGGCACCCGAGTGTAACACACACTTACACATACAGCACTACACTTACGATTTAAACACTTTACACACACATATGTACATTTAGGGATTTGCTGTACTTGTTCCGTTATGTCTGGGAGTGGCAATACTGCTTAGTTACCTTTGGCGGGGCTAAGTATGTGGAACCTGATGTGTGCCTAGCACTGCCGAGGACCTCTGACGGGGCAGGTTCTGGAACCGAGCAGCCTATAGGCGCTTGGCAAGCGTATGAATGTTGAGTTATGGGTGTCGGAGCCCATAGCTGGGTCTATCGAAACAAATGGTTGCATTCTGTGAGTACATAGAGGGCGGCTGCCAGTGGTACTTGGGTTTGGGGAACCGTAACGATGTAGGAACCCATTCCTAAAATATTCTGGAGTGTTGACAGACCATGTATTTCGGCTCCAGGATATCTGGAGGTCCCCCCCAATTTTTTTTTTTTTTTTTTTTTTTTTTTTTTTTATTGGGGGTTCTCGCTTTAGTTCGAGTATCCTGAGCTGCTGGTGGTCGTTTGGGTGCACCCTGTGCCAGTTGTTCGAAAAATCTGCATTCATGAATCGCTCGGCAAAACAAACCATGGAACAAAAAATACAAAACGCCAAAAATGTGTTAAAGAGGTCTCGTTCGACTACGTCGAACAGGTCTGAGAGTAGCAGTGGGAGTATGGACATGGAAGAAAAGGAGATGGGTGCTGCAGTTGTTCAGCTCCCTTCTCCTAGATTTTTAGTTTTTAGAAATTCTGAGGAAGGGTCCGACCTATCGAAAGTGTCTCCTTTCCTCATAAACAAGGCTATCGTTGGAAGAGTAGGTCCTGTAGCGTCTATTAGGAAGCTACAAAATGGTACGCTGTTAGTTCAGACTAGTAGCGACAAGCAGAGCTTGTCGCTCCTAAAGATGTCTTCCTTTTTGATCGGGTCAAGGTTTCTGTGGAGCCCCACAGAACCTTGAATTTTGCTAAAGGAGTGGTAACGTGCAGAGATCTCCTCCACCTAGACCTTGAGGAGATAAAGTCTGAGTTGGCATCAGAGTCAGTTACGGATGTTTATCGCATTCTGCGTAATGAAAATGGAAAAAAGTACCAACTGCTTCCCCTCATTCTGACTTTTGGTAAACCCACAATCCCGGAATATATATTTGCCGGATATCAAAGGCTTTCTGTTCGAGCTTACGTTCCAAACCCGAGAAGATGCTTTAAGTGTCAGGGGTTTGGACACGTGAGTTCTACATGCAGAAAGCCCGAAATATGTGGTAATTGTGGTTCGAATGGTCATGGTGGTGACAATTGCACGGATGACCCAAAGTGTTCCAATTGTGGTGGCGATCATCCGGCTCGTTCCTTCAGCTGTCCCAAGTATAAGGACGAGAAAGCAGTTTTGACTATCATGGCAAGGGATAAAGTTTCATTTTCAGAAGCTAAAAAAATATTCAAAAGTTCCAGAATAATTGAGGGTAAGTCGTTTGCGTCGGTCGCGTCTAGTAGCAAGACCTCGTGTAGAAATTGCGATGAACTGACTAAAACTGTTAAAGCACTGACTGAGCAAGTAGCTCAGCTGTTATCCGTAATTTCAACTGTTACCACTCCTGCTTCCAGTACATCTGATCAATCTTTGTCTATCTCTTCAAAAGAAAATCAGTCGAATATCTCTAAAAATGAAGCTCCAAAGTCACTTGTGACTAAATCTTCAAAACCTACTCTTCCTGAAGCAGTTCCATCTGCTTCAAAAATGATGGTCCGAACTAAGTCACAAGTGGTAAAACCGACAGTAAAGTCTGTTTCTCCTGGACTAGCTTACTTTTAAAAAAATCAAATACATACCCACCAGTAGTTGGGTCTAAGGATGCGGATAAAAATTGGTTAAAAATACCTCTAAGCAAGTTAAAAACTAAAACTAAAACTGAAGCCGTATCAAAAGCGACTTCTGCCAAAACAAATGTATCTACAGAGTCCGACATGAATCACAGTAGTGATTCGATGTCGGTAGACTCTGATAAATCAAAAGTTGTACATGACAAAAACGAACAGAACCCGCTGCTATATTAATTTATTTTATTTCAATGTCTGCATTTCCAATTAATAACAATGTGATACAGTGGAATATTAATGGGATAAGAAGCCATATGGAAGATCTCAAAGTTCTTGTGCGAGATTCATCTCCTCTAATAATGTGCCTCCAAGAGACGCACTTGCATGAATCCCACACCTTCAATTTTAGGGGTTATTCTATTTTCAGAGCAGATTTCGTCACTGAGGAAAGAGCCAGAGGTGGCGTAGCCATATTGGTTCACAACTCTGTCCAGTCCATATCTGTCAATATAATAACTCCTTTACAAGCTGTTGCCGTTCAGATTACCGTTCCATTCAAAGTTACCGTCTGTTGCCTTTACTTGCCGCCTAGTTACAATTTCCAACATCATGAAGTATATGATTTAATATCTCAGTTGCCACAACCGATTTTATTGACAGGTGATTTTAACGCTCACCATACTTCATGGGGTTCCTTATCCTGTAACTCAAGGGGAATACGAATCGAAGGACTACGGTCAAACTTAGATTTGTGCCTTCTAAATGACGGTTCTCCAACTCATTTATCAGCATCTACTGGCGGATGGACAGTTGTCGATTTGTCATTTTGTAGTCCAGTTTTGGCAACAAAGTTTGAATGGTCGGTGTTACCAGATCTGTATGGCAGTGACCATAATCCCATTAATATTTCATTTTGTACTTTACCTCATGTGCAACGACGCCTGCCGCGTTGGATCCTTAAAAAGGCAAATTGGGAAGAATTTGCAAAAAGATTTGTACCTCCAGACATTGAAGTGAACTGCATTAACACAGTAGTTAAGAAACTCACCAGTACGATTTTAAATGTAGCCGAAGATGTTATCCCTAAAACATCCGCAAACCCACCTCGTCCATCTGTTCCTTGGTGGAACGAGGACTGTAAGGAGGCTTTGCGTCTACGCCGAAAAGCACTACGGAGATTCAACAAAAGCCCGACAGATGAAAATCTTGAGCGGTACAAAATTCTTAGAGCTAAAGCTCGAAGAATTTTTAGACAAAGTAGAAAGGAATCTTGGTCGCAATATATCGGAACAATATGCAGAACAACGCCAACATCTGTCATCTGGAAGAAACTGCGCTCTATATCTGGCCGTGTTCCATCCACGGAGTTGATGGGTCTTAAACGGCCGAATGGAGAGTTAGTTTCTCGGTGTTCCGATATTGTAAATTTATTAGGATCATCTTTTGCTAGCTATTCCTGTTCTACGGCGTATAACGCTGCCTTTTGTAAATACAAAGCGCAATGGAACCATTGCCGTTCACCATCGGTACTTGTGACGACTCTCCACTTAATAGTCTGTTTACTCTGCATGAGCTGGAATCTGCACTGTCTTCAACGAAGGACACAGCTCCCGGTCCTGACAACCTCGTATATTCCATGATCAAAAACCTTCCAACGTCAGGTAGGCTTGCCCTCCTCGAGATATACAATCGTATATTCGATGAACATACTTTCCCTGACGCTTGGTTGGAAGCAATAGTAATTCCTATTCTTAAGCCAGGTAAAGATAAAACTGATGCAAGTAGCTATCGTCCGATTTCTCTTACTAACGTTCTTTGCAAGCTGGTAGAAAAAATGGTAAATGGTAAATCCTTGTTTGGTATTTGGAAACCAACAATTTACTTTGCAAAGACCAGTGCGGCTATAGGCAAGGACGATGTTCTGTGGATCAATTAGTGTCTTTAGAAGCTGCAATACAAAATGCGTTTCTCTTGCGTCAAACACTAGTAGCTGTTTTTTTCGACCTAGAGAAGGCATACGACATGGCTTGGAGAAGGGGAATTTTGAACACTTTAAAATCATGGGGTATACAAGGCAGGATTCTATATTTTATCCAAAACTTCCTTAGTAATAGGTATTTTAGGGTGCGTCTTGGTAGTACGCTATCAGATCGCTTCTACTTAGATAATGGTGTTCCACAGGGGAGTGTACTTAGTGTTACTCTGTTTGCTATTGCAATCAATAGCATAACGTCTAATGTACGGTCCCCTGTCAGATGTTCTCTCTTTGTAGACGATTTTGCTATTTACGTAAGCCCTAGAAACATGGCAACAGCCGAAAGAACCCTTCAGCTGGTAATAAATAGGTTGCAGACCTGGACGAGAACTACTGGCTTTAAATTCTCCGCTGCTAAAACTCAGGGTATTGCTTTCAGTCGCCGCCGACAGATCCAGGCTCCGTCGTTATATCTTGATGGTATACAGCTTCGGACTTCTCCATCCGTTCGATTCTTGGGTCTAATACTCGACGAAAGGCTGTCGTGAAGCCCTCACGTGCGTGATTTAAAATTAAGATGTAATAAAATCCTCGATATGTTGAGGGTTCTTAGTGGATCTCGATAGGGCGCTGATAGGACTTGTATGCTCATGTTTTACCGTGCCGTAATTCGTTCGCGAATTGATTATGGCAGCATTGTGTATTCATCTGCTAGACCATCAGTTTTAAAGAAACTAGATCCCATCCATAACTCAGCAATCCGTCTTGTTTCTGGTGCTTTCCGTTCAAGTCCCGTCGTGAGTATTCTCGCCGATGCTGGCGAACCATCACTCTCTCGTCGGAGACAGCAGTTACAATTAAGTTACATATGTAACATATTATGTAAACCATGGCATCCTGCTTACAGTACAATTTTCCACAATCAGTTATTCCAGCAATATGAATCCCGACCGCACGGTACAGCCCCTGTTGGCATTAGAACAACCCATGTTATTGAAGACTTGCGTATTGAACTACCCCCAATGTTTGAAAGGTCCTTTTGTCTTGTCCCTCCATGGATAATCAATTTGCCGACCTTTGATTTCTCCTTGTGTACATACCTGAAAGACAACACTCCTAACATTGTGTATCAACGTGAGTTTTCTCGACTGACTAATTCATATCCATCTGCTAAACTTATTTTCACAGATGGTTCAAAGATGAATGATAATGTTGGGTGCGCGTTTTATTCACTGGACGAAACATATAGGTATGGATTACCCTCAATTTGTAGTGTCTTTACGGCCGAACTCTTTGCCATCTTAAAGGCTCTGAACACTATTGAATTCGATTGTTCGCATTTCGTAGTTTGTTCTGATTCAAAAAGTGCCCTCCAGGCAATCCGGGATATGTATTCGGTAAACCCTCTGGTTCAAGATATTCTGTGCTCTGTCCATAGACTTGAACTACGAGGTGCAAGAGTATCATTTATCTGGATTCCTGGTCACTGTGGAATATTTGGAAACAGTGTAGCGGATAATGCGGCAAAGGAAGCAACTTTTCTTCCGCCATGCACTCAACGTGTAATCGTGTCTGACTTTCTTTGTGACGTAAAACATTTAATTCATCTACAGTGGGAAAATGAATGGGCAGCTACAAGCAGTAATAAAATGAGGGTAATCAAAAGTACAGTTCGTCCTTGGGGGTCGTCAATACGTGCAAGTCGAAGAGAAGAGGTGGTGATCACCCGCCTTCGCATTGGTCACTCCATGTTAACGCATGGATTTCTGATGGAACGCGGGGACCCACCTGAATGCGAATTCTGTAGGGAAACCATCACAATTAAACATATACTGCTCGATTGTGATGGTTTTCAAAATGTGCGTGTTATGTGTGGTCTGAGCAACTGTTTGCAGACGGTGTTGGGAGATGGTGCCTCGGCCGTTGACCGGGTTCTAGACTTCCTTCATCGTCTGAATGTTTTAAATAAAATCTAATTTATATAGTTGTTATTTCTTGTGTTATATTATTTATTTATTTTATCTAAAAACTTTATTTCTGTTATGTTTATGCATAGTTTTACGAATTGTTATTAAATTTTATTCATTATTTATTGTTATTTAGTTCTTAAGTGTAATATATAATGTATTTTTTATATAGTTTGTTGTTGTTGGATTTTAATTGTGTAATTGTGTTTAGTGTTTGTGTGACGGCGATGTGTTTTCATCGTGTGGATTTTAATTGTGTAATTGTGTTTAGTGTTTGTGACGTGTGTTTACAATGTTTTGTTAACTTTGTGACAACCTCGACAGAGGGATTTGACATTTTGTATTAAGACCTGAAGATGAAACAGTAAGGTTTCGAAACCGTGGTAGCCTTTTACGAGGTGAGTAAAAAAGACCACTAGACGGAAGAAAATAGGTAATAATTATAATTATTCAAACAGGTAGTTTTGACTTTGTTGTTTGTCTGTGTGTTTGTGTATCTGTGAACACAGTTAGATACTAGACTGTTTTACCGATTTTAATGAAACGGCATTACCGATTTTAATGCCTTCTGGTTAGCTCGAGTCTCGGGCACATTTTTAGACCTTTTTCTGGTTAATCATTGTTAACAAGCAGGTTAAATACGAATAATAACATATTAAAGTGATCGAAAAAATTAAAACATCTGTGTTTATTGCAATTTGGATAAAAAAAGATCATAACCCAATTCAGAGAAGAAAATTTCAAATAGAGGAAATTAATGGTTGAATGCATGACGTTCTTGGATTATTAGTGTACTACGACCTTTGCAGATCTATTGTGCCAACTTTCTATATTCCTGAGTTGCTCAGTTACAGTACCTTCTCTAACCCTGCTCTTTTCATTAAGTCTAGCATATGGAGAGGATTCAAGACGGATAACACACCAACGTCTAAACGGTGACTTCAATTTTATTGAGGTGTTTGCAGATGCTTATTCTGCTAATTCCCTTTAAGTTTCCTCTCTTCTTGGTCTTGACCCTTATCACGGTGAGTTCCCACTAATTCTATTTACATTCTAAAACATGTTGTTCCCATAAGCAACTTTGATATCCACCCATACCGGGAGGTTGTCAGGTATCCCAGGGCTCCTTTTAGTACACCATTAGGCCGTGTCATTCTCTCCATCGGCATGGGACACTTTACACTAGAGTTAGCCAAGCTATGTAGAGTAGTGTGTGTCTTGAGTATATGAGTGAGAATAGTATAAGCTAGAGGTGGGAGAAAAGCCCATCAGCTGTTCACTTTAGCTGCCACCGCCGGAAAATAAATAGTTTGTGTGTTTTTCGAAAAAACAAAAACTAAATGTTGACTAATTCGGTTTTTTTATTACTTATTCGGTGAACAGTTAGGTTATTTTATTTCCAATTTAGTACACCAATTTGAGTTATCATCTTTCTAAGTGACACAAAAATTTGAGCATAATCTGATAAAATAATTTTGAGAAATTAGGCAGTGTTTTACGAATTGTGTCCACAGATTACCACAGAATGTGTGTAGTAATTATGTAAAAATGTTGTACTATTTATTTAGCTCATATTCTCCAATGGTAAGAAAGGAACGTCCAAGCAGTGGTTGAATGAAACAATGCCATTTAGTTGGGAAGGCTAATCAATAAATTACATTTGAAATTAAACCCAGTTCTAGGCTGACCCAGCGTTAATCTTCAGCGAGGCAAATCCTGCGGGACCCCAACAAGGTTTGGCTTGTGCGAAGCGCGATATACTAGATTTTTATTGGCAGTAAACATTTAAATATTTGGTATTCAGACTAATTGGCTTTGCAGGACGTACATTGTGTTAAAAATTGTTTAAAGGGATTTTACAATCAAAACTAAAATACATTTTAAAATTCTAATTGTTTTTACATTAAATAAGTGATACTAAAACATTACACAAACCTTCTTCCAATCCATATTATTTTTACGAAAATCTCATTCGAATTTTATACTGGAATGATATTACTTATTTAATTTATTTGAATTAATAAAAATCTTTTTGAAATAAATCGTGAAAAAACAAATTGTATGACAAAGTTTAAATAATAAATCGCTCCAAATATTGAACATTTGTTAAACATTGTTGAATGTAGCATTCAAGTCACAATATTTTAAAATCGCTTATTGGAAGATTAAAGCTTTAAATTAAGTTAACTTGAGAAACTTTGAAGATTCCAGCCACTGTCGTCAGGGGAGCTAGCGTTGATAATAATATTAGTAGGATGATACCCAAGGGGGTAATATATTCAAATACAAAATGGAGGTAACGCGTTTGTATACGCGAATATTGTGTATGAAATGTGTGTAATTACGATTTAAACTAGATTACTTCTGTTTAAAATTATAATTTGAATCAATAATAAAAAGCGAAAAATCTTGTTACAAATTTCGTGGCCAAGGTTCTTGCTTATACCGTAAGGAAAATTATTCCTCATTTACTTAAAATATATTGTAAAAAATTTTACAATGAAATACACTCTGTTACATTGGCTAATTTTATTTCATTCCAGAGTGTTTAGGAAACTTTATGTTTTAGGAAAAAGGATAAAAAGGTTTTAATGTCTCAAAGCGGGCACGCTGGGTTTAATGACTCGAATGTTGGCAGTACTACCACGGCACTCTAACTAAAATTACCTCTGCATCATCAAAGCGTTGCTTTATCTGGTGTAACAACTTACATTACTGCTTGTGCTAATTATGTAGGGATATTTTTTTGGTACAAATTTAGAATTTTTTTGTAACGAAGAATTTAGGCGTTTTGTCAGGTTACTTTTGAATTTGAATTTTTAAAGGTGAATACAGATTACCGATAGTTGATTTTAAAAAAAAATGTGAACTCTCACTTACGCATTTTTTTATTTAAATTGTTAACGATGCTGCGAATTAAAAATAAAATAAAAATGAACCTGACCGACGTCAAAAGTATCTTAATTTTAAATGATTTTGGAAAATTGAAAGTTCTAATTTACACAGATTTCAACGCTTATTACGATAGCGAAATTCGATTTTTAAAATACAGGTTAAGAGTACAAAGTTTAGAATTTTTAAATATTTGAAAGAGCTGCAATTTTGTACCGTTGAATTAATTAACGAACATGTCAGAACTATTTCCATAATGGATTTTTATGTCGAGTGAAGTTTGAATCAAATGGGAACAAGACCTTGCTAAAATATATATAAACGCGCGCGCACACACACACACACACACACACACACACACACACACACACACACACACACAAGATTTCGAGTTTCAGTCTTACAATGGTAGCTTTTCCAGTATCTAATTTTTCAAATTTATATTCCTTAATAATATTACAAATGCTCATTTATTAAGTATCAATTATTAGAAAAACAGAATTATTACTTTATTTTAAGCTTAATAACGGTAAAGCCATTAAATTATGATAATTTTTACTTGTTTATTTTAAAAAAATAAAACCATTTCCAGATAAATCGTGCAGGTTTTGGGATGTTGAAATTTTTCACTTTTAAAATATTATATTTTGCTTCTAACGGTTTCCGTGAAAAAAGTGGAGGAGAGGGGGTGAATTTAAAATTTCCGCCAGTTTTATAGTTAATAACGTCATCTCTAAGGCCACATTTTATGGCCTATTTGATAAAGCTTCTGGAAGTTTACTGTCATCCGACTTAAGTTTTAAAAGAAACTTCAAAGTCTTAAATGTCCTCCAGTAATCCTGCTTATTTTCTTAACGTTATGAAAGATGTCAAAACAGTAAATGTGCTGGTGGATCGTCAATTACGACCACTTCTGCTGGAAACCTTGACCTTCAGAATTGTTTCGAGGAATTGTTCACTTTTTCTGTATTGAGGAAAACGGTTGTTACCCCCTTAGAATCGTAACCTTTAGGCTTTTTGTAGACTTCCAAATTCCTAGACGATACAGTTTAGTTCAAGAACTTGTGGATGTCAGAACAAGTGACATTGTAGGTTAGAGTAGAAGAGTAGATATTTATATAAGAAAAGATAGATAAGGAAAGATAGACGTACCTTCTATCTCTTTCTCCCACTATGCCTCTGTCCCTCTTTATCTCTTTCTTTCATTCAGTTCTAGGCTGAAATAATATGCTCTTCCAGATTGGAAAAGGGAGATTGAGAAAGGAAGTATTTATATAAGGAAAGATAGACTTATGTCCTCTTCTATCTCTTCTCCTCTTACTCTCCCCTATTTTTCTCTTTCTCTCCCTCTCTCTCCCCAGTCCTCTCACACTCTCTCTTCCCCTCCCTCCTCTCTTCCTCTATCTTTCTTTCCGTCTCTCTTTCTCTTCCTTTCCCTCTCTCTCTCTTTTCTTCTCTCTCTCTCCTCTTTCTTTCACCCATCTCTTCCCCTCTTTCACACTCTCTCCTCTCCCTCTCTCTCTCTCTCACTTTCTCTCCCCACACTTCTCTCACTCTCTTTCTTCCCCTCTATCTCTATCTCCCTCTCCGTCTTTCTTTCTCTTTCTCACTCTTTTCTGCCCCTCTTTTCCTCTCCCTCCCTCTCTTCCTTTCTCCCATCTCTCTCTCTTTCTTTCTCTTCTCTTTCTCTCTCTCTCTCTCTCTCTCTCTCTCTCTCTCTCTCTCTCTCTCAACCAGCGACACAAAAGTTTTTCAAGCGCAATGTCATTTGTGTTATTCTGTACTTCGATAAGATTCCAACTTTGTAGGGCTGAAGATCGCTGGTCTTTTCCGCCCTTCGAACGGTTACGGATGTCTTCTTCAATAAAATTTTTCAATTTTGTTCTGGATAGAATTAATTCTATCCTCCGTTGTGGATCAACGTATGAGGTCTTGGACGCTTTTTTATTAGTTCGTCAGCCTTCCCATTTTCTTTATAACCATGTAACCATGCATCCAACTCACCTTAACTTGGTTTAAGGTCAAAAGTTCACTCAATTTTGAAGGTATATATATTTTTTATACTTTGGTTTACACACTTCCCCTAAAAATTTTAGATTTAGCATTAAAAATAAACAAAAATTTAACTTAACTTTGACCTTCGAAAACTATTTTTTCTATTAACTCATTCACAGTAAATACTAGCATTTCAAAGTACAGCAGACCTCGCAGTGTATTTCTAATTAATATACAGAGCGTTCCACGACAGCGCTCGTAACTTTTCCGTCAATTTAACCGGTAGCAGATTTATAATTGGTAATATTTATGAACATTGTTACTGGATTAACTTTACTGGAAATTTCATGCTATTTCTTCACGAAGCGGTCAGAATTATGATAGGATTTGTCGTTCTATCAGTATTACAGGAAATAACCACCAGCTACACTCTTAACGTTAAATCAGAAACTGCCATCTTGAAACGGAAGTGAAAGGGAAAACCTACACATATATCTTCGGGAATTATGCATGGTACCTTCGTAATAAATTAAAAAAAAATTGGTTAATTCGTTTGCCGAAACTGCGTACACTCCTAATTGTAAATCAGAGGTCGCCATCTTGAAATGGAAGTGAATGGGGGAAAAACCTTACACGTACGTCGTTCAAGCTTTATACAAGGTACTTCCTTACTAAATGTCAAATAATCGGTGAATTCGCTTAGCCAAAACTGCGTAACGAACACACAAACCAACTGAAGCAGAGACCTTGCTTTGCTCTATCAGTTATCTTCTATTTCAATTTCGGTGAGTTACAAATTTTCAACGTGAACAATATTTGAGCAGAATGTAATAAACCGGTTCGCAATAATATTGGAGGTGGGAAATGCTGTGTAATGCTTTTCCAGTATTTATTCAGGTAACCATAGAAACGAATTAAAACCGCTGGACAGCTTTTAATGGAACCGATATTTGAATTAGTATTAACTGATTTTAATATGTCACTTAAGAGTACTTCAATGAAAGTAGACCAGTTATTTAATTCTAAATTAAATACAGAATCACTCAGATTATTTTAATAAGTGTGAGAAAGTAAGTTTTGAAATATCAATTAATAGTTATTTCAGCAACTAGTGATCAAAATGGCATTTTTTTATTCGACAAACGCGCGCGATGGCGTGACCACTTTGCTATCACAGAAACAAACTCTACGCCTACATTGTCCTATCGCTTTGCTAAATTTATTTCGAAAATTTCTGTTTTGTGTGTAATTTTACAGTTGGTAGTGAAGCGGTTTTTGTGTAATTATAGAACATATATCTTGATATGCGAGGGCAAGCCAAAAAGTAAAGGTAAATTTTAATTTCTCTCCGAATCTCATGTATGTCAGTACTGATTGTTCTGCTATAACTCATAATGTCTATTAGCTGTTCATTGGTAGTAATGTTTAATTGTTAGCTAATTGCGATTGTGTGTAAAGTGAGTTCTTTTTTGTCTGATTGCACCAAGGAGAAATGCGAGCAATGATACATTTCCTCGATTCAGAAGATGTGAAGCCAGCATAGATTGTTCGTCGAATTCAGCAGCAATATGGCAAGTTTGACTTCAGCGGCTGAAAACACAGTGCGGTGATTTAAAAATCTTGGTTTTCCGCTGCTGGTTTCACCCTCCATATAGTCCAGACCTTTCATCTCTTCGGCCCTTTAAAATAACAGTTGCGAGGGAATAAATTTCGATCTGATAAAGAGGTCATACAAAAGGTGCAAACTTTTCTGAACACCAGGCCGGAAACCTGCTTCCAGGAGGGAATTCAAACGCTGCTTAAAAGATGGTCTAAATGCATAAAAGTAGGACGGGATTATGTTTAAAAGTAATGCTTGTATCTTTCTAACTGTATTTTGACATTTTAAATGTACTTCGTATTTTATGATTTCCGTATTAACAATAGTTAAATGCACCATGTAAGAAGAAAACACAAATACATTTGTGTAAAAACAGTGTCCAAAACATGTGTTTGGTATTCGAAATTCTTGTCCCGGCTGACAGGAATAGGGGACTGTCAGTAGGGTTACATAAGCTATAACTTTAATGACTTTTAAGGAAATATTGAAATTTTTCTAAGAACCGTATGCAAAAAAGAGGCATAATAGGATTGTAAATTCGTGATTAATAAGTTAGCTTCATAAAATATACAAAATATAGCTTCATAAAATATACAAAATATTGTCTGATTTGTGATGCTGCGCATGTCCATCCAACTTGCCGTTTTGCCTATGACAGTTAAAAGTGAGTTTTATGTTAAAATTTTCCACAAACAGTAAGTATTAGCGCAAAATCGTTTTGCAATGTCAGAAGCCGGTTAAAAAATCTTTCTAAAGATACCTCATTTATGCCTTTACGAATAGTATGTGCAGAGAAAAAGGGATGTTGACTCGAGAAATAATATTAGAAATTCTCAAATTCCATTAAAGATACGAAGTTATCTTAATTGTGTTAGACTTTATTTCGATATTTTAAATGTAACATTTGAAGCGCTAATTTATGCTGATCCTAACTCTGATTGTTACAATAAAATCAGATTTTCAATAACGTGAAAGACAACTGAACTATTTTCAATTTTCAGTTTTTATATTTAACGAGACAGCTGCGTGAGTGATTATTTTTATCGTTTAATTACTTAATATCTACATCTCCTTTAAGAGCTGCGTAAGATTTACATAATAATTGATTCGAACAGAACACTTCAGTAGGACATTGTGCTCAACCCCTGAGGCAACAAATTACCCCTTACCCTTATCCTTCCAGCCTTGTGGAAACACATTTAGATCAAAGCGGAAATCTTTAGCGCGTGTAACACGAAGTATGTTCCTAAGAGCCTTCAATGCCTCGCCGAAAAGAGGGGAACACGTACTCTGTAATAATAGGCTTTTTTTTAACTTTTGGAGAATATTTTGGAACTTACAATAAGAAAACTATGAGTTTTTAGTGAGATTCTATCGGAAAATAAGCAATTGGTGAGGCCATCGTTGTAAGACCCAACACGGGAACTTGAAATGAATGCGGATCGGAACTTTGTATTCTTGTTTGAGTGTCGTTAAAATTTGTCTTTATTTTGTTTGTTTGTTGAATACATACATCTGCCTTTCCTAGCTTCAAACAGTTTATTTCGTGTTTTGGATTGCTTTCATTATCAATACTCCATGATGCTCCATTTCCTGAAGCTAGGAAAGACCGATATATTTACTCAACAAAATAATAAGGTTTCTAGTGGGAAAAAGAAGTGATTACATACACACACACACACACACACACACACACACACACACACACACATATATATATATATATATATATAATATATATATATATATATATATATATATATATATATATATATATATATATATATATATATATATATATATATATATATATATATATATATATATATATATATATATATATATATATATATATATATATATAATAGTAGTTTTACACAATAATATTTGTAAATTTAATCTGATTTGATTCAAACTTAGTACAGTAATCGACTTAAGTAATAGCGTGTACAAATTCCTTCAACAGTTCCAAAATAGCGGTCATTTGAAATCTTTAAAAATTAGTAATTTTTAAAATTTTTAATCCTAATTTAATTTTACCGACCTAATCAAGGTTAAAACTGTATAAATTGGCATTTTCAGTTTCGAATTTCGATTTTAAATTATGAAATTTATTTCTATAGCGGTCAGATTTCATTTTTGTGTATTTGTTTGTGTGACTGTGTGTTTTACAAGCTTACGTCCGCAACTTTAGTCTGATTTGATTCCAATTTCTGGTAATAACTTGGACAAGTTTGTTAACCAGCGGAATTCGTTTAACAGTTTTAACATGGCGGCCATTTAAAAGTTTTAAAATTAATGAAATTTTTGTCTTAATTTTTTTATGCTTAAATCTAAATCTTATTTCAGCTTTATGGACTGCATTTCGACAGCGGTGAGGAGTTTAAAATGCTTGTAAATATGTAAATTTTAATGCTGGTAACGATTTTGAAACAATACTTTCCAAAAAGAATTGCGATAAAACAATTACTTTTTGAAATCGTCTTCCATCACATCAGCGAGACAGCTGCGTGCGAATATTGAAGATTTTCACAGACCGTCATTTTCAAACTGAACGATATTTGCCTGATAACGAACGTGTAAAAAAGCTATTGCCTAAATCAATGTCATACCAGTTTGATTTCCGTACATCAGTATTTTTGAAAAGTTTATAAAATATTATTGGCAATCATTCCCACGCCAGCGACACAGCTGCGTGCCTCTTTTATTACCGAGCTTTAAAGTTATTAGAATGTATCAAACTGAAGGAACCCTTACCGTACTTATCGCCTGACAAGACGCTATACACTGCTGTACCTCAATTGCCTACCCTGCCCCTTGATTCTCGTTTAGACTCGGTTGCAATGATTAGACCGTATGCGTAACAGTTTCGTCCAATTATTACTGCTTCTACTGTATTCACACGAAAATGGCGTAAAATGAGATTTTTAAACAAGTTTCTGTATTTCATTCTGCATTTAAATAAATGGAAATTTTTTCACTCTGACAGAACCGGCGCCGTAAGAAACTCATTATACTTTCAATTCCCCATGTTAGGTTCTTAAGTTATTTATGCTGGAACGCTTTCAACTTCAAAAGAAATATTGTTTTTCAAAATTGGAAATGTAAGCGCGCAGCTGGAAATGTAAGTGCAATATTATTAAATGGATTGAAAGTGCTCGTGTCTTTGAGTTAAAACGTTATTTTTTGCGAGAAATAAAGTCACTCAAGGAACATTTTAATGTCAGTTTGTAAATTGATTTATGTATTATCAAAGTGTAGTAGTTACAAAGGTATACTTTCATAGATTGCTTTTTAGTGAATTTCTATTGGATAATTAGTTATTAGGACGGTCACACGGTAAGACCCGGACCCGTTCTGAAACGAACGCAGTTGTTAAAAATTGTTGGCAATTTTAGTCCGATTTAATTCAAACTTTCATAAAAATTGATTTTTAAAATTGTTTGAGTTTTGAACATTTCCAAAATGGCAGCTATTTAAATTTTTAAAAATTCATTACTTTCTCCTTACATTTTTTTCTGCAGATTCTAGTAGAAATCTACTTCAAACACTGTCCAAGTTTCAGAATCGATTGAAATTAAAACAAAATGTATTTGACGGCTATCAGGGTTAATTTTTGTATTTTCAATGTAATTTAAAAATTGAAAAAGTTAGAAAATGGAGACTTTTAAAGTTGATTATGATTGTAAAATCAGTTTTCAAAAAGTGCAATCAATTATGTAATTTATAAAAAAATAGGTTACTTATTTGAAGTAAATAATTATGCTGTATGTAATAATTTTAGAAAAGAAAAATAGCACAATAAATTAATTTAAACTAAATACACTGATTTCTTTTAAATAGCTAATAGCAGAAGTAAAAAAAATTAAGTAAATTATTCTCTCGTAAGTAATTGGACAGTGCAGTACTAAGTTAGACCAGAAAGTAATGCTATACGTTAACTTTTGAGTCGATGTTTTTTTGATGACTGGTAGAACGGAAACACCGTTTGATTAACTTTGTCTATGAATGTACAGTACAGACTTTCAACTATACCCCGCATCGCGAGTCTAGCCCGTTAAAGCTCATTCGTACGGTGACCTTGAGCCAACCAATCAGAAGAACAGTTTTGCGTCTCTGCTTTAAACTGAATATGTATTAAAAGTGCCTGTTCAAGGTCACTGGTGTACCAGGATGCCGGTGAAAACACTGCTCTCTACCGCTACTGGTTGACCGTCAACGGACTCGTCCACTGCCGGATTAATGCTGTTTCGTGGGCGGGGGCGGTTGGTTGGACGATTCAACTTACAAGAGAATTTATCCTGGGGGATGAAAATTTTTGAAATAATACCTTCAAAAATAGCACTGTTAAGCTATTTTGAATCTTAAAACAGATATAAAATAAGTGTACAAATTTACTCCATTTTAGAATTTTTTTAAAAATTCATATTTTACAATTATTATTATTAATATTTACAATGTCACAGAAGAACTAAAGAAACCATCCATTTTCTTCTTTCCCATCTTCTCAATATTCCTACCCTTAATTTTGTATGTATAGCCGCAGTAATTACCGTTAAAACTGATCCTCTGTCCTTATTAGTTTTTTTCAATTTTAAAGTTGGGGAAATTCTTTCTACTGTTGCAGTTAACACAGGAAGAAAAAAAAAGAACCAACATAAAATATCTAATTGTGTAACCACGTTCTAACCTTTAGTATAAGCGTTACAAAGTGTATAAACATACATATGTACATACAAAGTTAATATCGCGATAATGTAACCCGTATTGGACCCCTCAGAGGCCTTAGATGCCTTCTTGACACTTTTCCTCGAAGCCTACACGTACATTTCCATTTTGTGGAAGTAAAATAGGATTTTATTTTATTTTTCTATTTTATTTCTTTTTTGTCTTGGGAGTGGCGATCGCCCTCCTCCCTTATAATCTGTCCTTCGACTTGTCTCGACTGTTGAAGTAAGGCGAACAGTACTTGAACTGGGTGGTATTGTACTGCAGAGCTGTGTAGAATTTTTCTTCTTGAATTATCCGCGCAGTAAGCCCTGCGGGTCTCCGACTAGCGTCACTCAAAACATTTAATGATGTCGCCGCGTCTACATTTCCACTAAACAAGACAAGTTTCCTTAACTTTTATTTAATTGCTGTCACCGGGGTAAAAGTTTGCTAATGACATTTCGTTTTAATTTGTTTGAACTTCTATAACTCTGAAAAAAGAACTTTTATAATAAGCATGTATTGTCAAATATTTATGTCTTATAAAATATAACGGCAAGCTATTTTTAAATCTCATTAACTGTAATGAGTGGGAATTACATCCAAATAATCTCACTGACGGAATGTTAGCGTATTTTCAAATATATTTTTTGTTCATCCTACATTTAAAAAAATGATTTCATATCATCATAATCAACATTGAAATCGGCATAAACTAGCAGTTCAAAGTACAGCAGACCTCGCAGTATATTCTTAATTAATAAAGAGAGCGCTCCACGACAGTGCTTGTAAAGTTTTCCGCCAATTTGTCTGGTAACCGTAATATTTACGAAAAATGTTACTTAATCAACTTTATTAGATTTTTATGAACTTCCTCCATGAAGTGGTCAAAATTGTGCCATTCAGTCAATATTAAAGGAAATAATCAGCAATATTGAATCAGAGCTGATCTTGAATGGGAAAAAATCTTACACATAAATGTTTTAGGTTTTATACAAGGTATCTTTGTACCGAATTGTAAAGCAATAGGCCAATGCGTTTGATTAAAATTGCGTACATTCGTCATCTCAGGCTGCCATCTTGAAACGGAACTAAATAGCAAAACTGTTACAAACTCGTCTTTTGGGATTTTTACAAAATATCTTCTTACCAAATTTCAAGACAAGCATTTAATGAGAGGAGTTCAACATTTAAAAAGAAAGAAATAATTAAGCATCAGTTAAAAAATTACGAAACCAATTAGAGACATACATTTTATTCAATTTTTAACAAAATTCAATTTACAGAAAATAATAAAATAATATATCTGATAAACTTAAAAAAACTTTATGAGTGATACTTTTTAATACTAAATTTAAAATTCCACCAGTGGCTTTAATAATCAGACATAAGAACGTAATTATTAAAAAAAAATAACTAATAAACTTTTTTTTATAATTGGTAAATATTTATAGAATGTTTAAATACCAACCTAATGTATCAGGGCGTAAATTTAAATCAATAATTTTATTTTACTGTCACCCGCAAAACCCCTTGGATCTTTCACCCGCACATCACCCTTCCAGTTATTAAGTAAAATGAAATATTAGTGTAGTTTTTAAAATGTAATTGTAAGATTTCATAAACAGTTTGTTTTAGTAACGTTCAGTGCTTCTGCGTATAAAATCTAGCCGAGCCACAAACTGAACATTGAACCCGAGATTTGTAATGTTATAAAATAAAAACAAACATAAATAAATAATATTTGTAATTATACACATATCATACGATTGATTTATTTGTAATAGCCTACATACGTTAAGTTTACATACTGTGTTAACCCCGCAAACCGTTATTCTCAACCCTTTCACCAATGTAACACGTTATCCACTAAGTCGTGTATCTAACTGTGTGGAAACTGTATTAGATCAAAGTCGAAACTTATCGAGCGTGAAATACGAATCAGTATGTAATTCGCGTTATAAATGTAGGCTACCGCACTCAGCTCTATCACATTATGCAATTATGTTTTGCTTCATTACCGTTTTATTGCTGTTGATGGTTTCAGAACTACATTGTTTAGAGATATAAATAATCCGGGAAAGTTTGTGCAATATTTCTGCTCTGTTGTTGTAACACGTATTATGTTTTAGGACGGTTTTGGTGTAGGATTTTGTGGGACGTGTGATGCGAGGAATATGTTTATATTATATAACAGTATATTTTGTGCGTCGCAAATAGTGTATTAATTAGAATTTAAATTTACCGTGTTGCCTCACGGGATCGAACCGGGAACTTCGCGCGTTTGAGACGCACGTCATAACCACTACACTAGAGAAACTACGACAAAGTTTGACCGATTTAAACATATGAAATGTATCGTTAATTTAATTTTGGTAGTTATAAAAAGAGATTAGTTGATTTCTTTAATTAATTCGTAAAGATTCTAAAGATTAATTAATTCGTAGTTGATTAATTCGTAAAGATCACCTGATTTCATTGAACAGCTGATAGGTTATAATAGGTTTTAGGCTATGTTAATTTGTTGTTTATTCCAAATCGTAACGATCAGCTGATTTCAATGAACAACTGATAGGCTATAATACGTTTCAGGTTATGTTGTTAAAAATTAGCTATGCTAAAATTAATGTAATTAAAACAAAAAAGGAAGGGAAAACACAATACGTGACTTTCATTAACTATCGAGATCTCTCGTGCGCATTCGTAAATTCTCGTTTTATTTCGCTGATTTTTCGTGTCATTTTCAACGATTATACTTTACCTACAAAATTGTATACCGAGTGTAAGAATAACCTATTTATTTAAAATAATACTTACATTATTTAGCAAGATTTTTTTTTAAGTCAACTAGCTCTGTATTCATCTTTAAAAGCTAAAATTTGAAGTTAGCCTATGCAAAGACTTTCTTCTTCGTTCCAAAGTAATTCTAAATGTTTACAAAAAAAAAAAACCCCAAAATTAGCACAAGCGGTAATGTAAGTAATGTTACACCAGATAAAGCAACGCTTTGATGATGCAGACGTAATTTTAGTTAGAGTGCCGTGGCAGTACTGCCAACATTCGAGTCATTAAACTCAGCGTGCCCGCTTTAAGACATTAAAACCTTTTTATCTTTTAACCTAAAACATAAAGTTTCCTAAACACTCTGGAATGAAATAAAATTAGCCAATGTAACAGAGTGTTTTTCATTGTAAAATTTTTTACAATACATTTTACGTAAATTGAGAATAACTTGCATTACGATATAGTCAAGAACCTTGGCCACGAAATTTGTAACAACATATTTCACTTTTTATTACTGATTCAAATTATAATTTTAAACAGAAGTAATCTATTTGAACACATATTACAGAAATCGTAATTACACACATTTCATACACAATATTCGCGTATACAAGAGTGTTTCCTCCATTTTGAATTTGAACGTATTACCCCCGTGGGTATCATCCTACTAATATTATTATTTACGCTAACTCCCCTGGCGGCAGTGACTGGATTTAAAAATATTGTGACTTGAATGCGATATTGTGTGTTCAAAGTTTGAAGCGATTTAATATTTATACTTTGTCCTACAATGTTTTTACAATTTATTTAAACTGAAGTTTTTTATTAATTCAAATAAACCAAATAGGCAAATTCTGAATAATGATTTTTATAAATATTTATGGATATTGTACCTTTGTTTACCTGCAGTTTTTGAAACAGAGTTTTATAAAAATAATTCCGAATGAAATTAGTGTTATGTGTATTTTGTAGTAAATATACGTCCTTGAAAGTCAGTTAATCTAAAGACCAAATATTTAAATGTTTACTGCCAATAAAACGTTAGTATATCGCGCTCCGCACAAGCCTAACCTTTTTGGGGTCCCCCAGGATTTGTCTCGCTGAAGATTAATGCTGGGTCAGCCTAGAACTGAGTTTAATTTCAAATGTAATTTATTTATTAGCATTTCCAACTAATAGCATTGGTTCACAAAAAGATATTGCATTTTTTTAATTCAAATTATAAATTCAACAGACCGTAATCTAGCTGAAGACATATTTTATAGATTTAGAACGACAAAGTTAAAATGTAATAATTCAGTGTTAAGTTCCATACACATTTCATAGCTTGTTTTCCCCACTTTATATTTGAACGTTAATACTCCCTTGGGTATCATCTTATTAATAATATCATCTACGCTAGCTCCCCTGGCGGCAATGACGGGAATCTTCTAAGTTTCTCAAGTTAACGTGAATTATAAAGTCCTTAATTTTCCAATAAGGAATTTTCAGTTATTATAAATAGATTGTGACATTTACTTCTATTTATTCAATGTTTCGAACAATTTGTTTTACAATTTAGGTATACCGCATTTTATTTTAACCCTGTATTCTGAACTTTTACAGTTCCATTTACGTTATTAGAAACAGTTTTAATTAGTTAATTTTATTGTACTTTATAAACTTGTTAATTTTGAAGATAGGTTGAAAATGACGTCTGTATTAAGTTATCACTTAAATAAATTACACCTTGCTCCTCTTTTCTGATTAAATTTAGGCTGAAGTTTCCTTAAAAATTGTCTAAGTTTGCCTTTTTTTCTTTTAGTCTTTCTAAAACAGCTGACATAGTTGAAGAATCTCTGTGTCCGTAATTTTACACAGGTTGATCAAATTATTTCTTCATATTATAATACTGAACCACGCATGTGTGGAAGTAGGAGAGTTACCGACAGAAGCGAAGCTTTTGTTAATGATATCTTCGCTGAATATACGCGTATAATTACTTTGCAGATATATTTACAAATATCTTGTTTTTGTTTAAACAAATAAATATGTGAAACTAGCTTGGATATTATTTATTATAGTAATAGTAAAAAGATAAGTTGCTTTATTCGTAACGATTTGCTGATTTCATTGAACATCTGATAGGATATAACAAGTTTCAGGTTATGTTGTTAAAAAACTATCAATATTAACTATTATTAATACTATTATTGTACTATTATTGTACTATTATTGAAAAGGAGGAAGAAAAAGAAAGATACAGAAATACAGAGACGAAATTCGTTTGTTTGTTCGTTCCATATTTCCGTTACATTCTTCTGTTCTGCGGACGTTTTTCTATTCAATCTTCTCGTCAAAGCTAATATGAAAACATCGTTTCAAAAATGTGAAAAAATATTATACACATTTTCTTCCACCCAATTGTTTCCTTAAATATCCGTTTTCGAACATAAAACTCGAAAACAGTCCAAATTTATAAGATTTTAGTACATCATATATTGTTCATATTTTAGTAACAAAAAAAAGAAACTTTAGATAACAGAAATTCATGATTGAAAAACTGAGTTGGATTTCAGTTTTTTAAAAAAATAATTCTTGAGCCGTATTTTCCCTTTTATAGTGGCCCACAAATATAGAAATGATGCGCGCTTTCACACACAAATACTTATGCACAGACATAGATACAAGAAAAACGTACATACCGCCACGAACTGTTATATAAATTAAAACCACTATTCTATATTAAAGTATCTTCCAAGAAAAGGAAATAGTTCCATATAAGGTCAATTTTTTCATGATCTTCAAATTTTCTTTATATATCGTATAGTGAAGGAAAGTTATAGTACAGTCGTACTTCAACATACGAGTATTATTCGTTCCGTAACCTTGCTCGTATCTCAAAGCAATTTTCCCCATTGAAATTAATTGAAATGCCATTAATCCGTTCCAGCTCCCAAAACAGCATCTCAGTTATTTTTGTTAAATATTTTTGAATAAGAAAAATGTATTTACAAGAAGAAACATTTATTTATAAATAACAAATACATATTCTATAAAAACATAATAAAAGAAAAGGTGAAGTGCTTACGGAAGCGCTTAATTTTCATCACTGGTCTTCGCTTTTTTCGTCACGCTTTGCTCATTTTCACATGCAGATCGTTTAAAAAAACTGTCCAAGGAGATTTGTTTCTTCCTCTCTTTCACGATATTGCGGAAATGAGTTAGACAAGTTTCGTTGAACAACCCTGATGCA
>CM040190.1:47770118-48020118 GCA_022606455.1 Callitettix versicolor | reverse complement strand
AAACGTTCAACATTTCGAAAGTGAACGTTTTTTAAAAACTCATAACTTCTTTTCTTTTTAGTTATTTTTTAAATCTAATTACACCATCGTAATCAGTGTTGAAAACTGTATAAATTAGCATTTTTAATTTTCAAAATCTGTTGAAATTAAAAAATTTTCGACGGCGGTCAGGGTTTACTTTCGTACTTTTAATACAATAATGTAATTTGAAAGTAGTGCGCGATAAAGAAAAAGACTTCTGAAAATTCACGCCTATCATATCAGCGAGACAGCTGCGTGCCAAGATTATTTGATTTTTTAAAACTGAAAACTAAGCAAAATTAGTAAATATTGGAAGCTAATGCACTATACATCTGATGAATTTAACAAATTTATGGGTGGTAATGTGTTTATTGACTGGCTATAAATACAAAATGGTGGACCCCCACAGTCTGCACTAGTGACGTCATTACCTGCTTATTTAGTACTCTTCCGGTGTTCCCCGGTGTCAGGTATTGTTTGCTAAGCTGGAACTGTTGGCACAAGGTGAATTACTGTTTCCGTCCGTTCATCTTATTTTGTGCTCTAGCAAATAAGGGAGCGCTAATAGCTCAAGCAAACAGAATCGTCAGAACACTGACTTGTACGCAGGTTCGAATCTAGTTAGTATAGTTGACTCTCTTCGTGTGTTAAGTCGATATCCCTTCGTCATTTGTAAAGACGAATATCCAGAAAAAGTTTGTTTCATATTATAGCCTTTTAAAGTGTGCTAGAAGAAACTAAAGAATTGAATGCGAGACATTTTGTGTTTAATTTTTACACAATTTGTTTTGTTACTTCATTAATGGAAAATTTTATCAAGCTTGTAAATACATTTTCTGGGAGATTAAAATGGAAAAACTTACGGGACTTGAAACGTTTCAATGTTTTTGTACGAATGAAAATTTAACTCAAAAAAATTCAAAATTCAAAATAAATGTCATTAATTTTTTACGTTATTACTTTAACGATATGATTTATTTTTTATTAAGAGTAAGGCATCGAAGTGTCCATTTTGAAATTGTTGGTCGCCATTTTACCGGTTATGAAACGTGTTCAAGCTATTATCAAAATTAATTTTTTTGTACAAAGTTTACATCGAATCGGACCACTATTGCGAACTTGACAGGGATAACACACACACACACACACACACACACACACACACACACACACACACACACACACAAAACTTTTTATGTATTTTAATAAATAAATAAAGTTTATATTATATAATGAAGATGAAATTGCGTTTTTGTTGACAAATTTGGTCAACCACCCCAAAAGTTGGACAACCTGCCCCTACAGGTTGTCGGGGCAGAGAGAAGAGGTGGCAGATATCCATCCAACTCTTGTAACTACCTTTTTTATCAATACAGTGACAACATAAAAACTAAAAAAATATTCGTTCGCGATTTCTTGCAATATTATTCGTCTTTACGGAACTTAAAATTTCTTATAAAGATATTTTACGACTAAACATTCCCTCAGCATGTAACGTAATAAATAAATTTTAACGAAAGAGTTGTATAAGTCAGTATCAGCGCACATTTCAAGATTCGGACCTTGGTCTTACCATGATGGCCACTATAGCAGCTTATTGCCAGTAAAATATCGTTAACCTGAATCCCACATTTTGGTTTCTCTATTTTTATGGCCTAATGTTTATAAGTTTTTGTCATATATAGGCCAATGAAATTGTCATAAATGGTAGCATTTATTAAATTCGGTGTTTCTTGTGACAATTTTAAATTGGACTGAACTGTTAACCCACAGACTCTTTTCAAGTTGCAGACCACAACAGTCTGAACAGCTGTTTTGCATCACGTGACACCTAACGATGTCATTCCAGATTTATCGGCAATAAAACGAGATTATTTAGTTACGGAGTGATAAACATACACGACAGCTGACGTTCGGCTGTTGATGACGTTTGATCCATTTAAACGCAGTAAAACTGTCGTCACATTAACCGCCAGACCTGTGTTGATAAAAAACACAAACTTTCTTCTTGGAAATAACTGGTAACATTTTTGTTGACGTAATACGTAGTGCATTTACTGGAATTTACTATTTAGAGGCGTTACGTAAACGTTTAATCAAAGTAGGATAAATATACAGTGTGTCCCACGGAGAGGTTTTACTCATTTGATCCTCCATTATTTTCTCATTCCAAAATATTTTCCTATTTACTCGTATAATTTAATTAATTGAAAATATTAAAAATACAAATTTATTTTATAGTGATGATAAATTTCATTAACGAAAATTTCTTGTTTTAAATAAGTATTTATTAGTGACTAAATTGCTTATTGTATTATTTATGTTTCTATGCTCTTCTAAGGGAGGGGCAAAAGATAGAATTATCTATGTGAAAATAACTATTTCCTAACTATGAAATCATTTAATATGTAAACTAAAGCTAATTTATGGTTCATCCTTACTTCTCCATACTCATTTATATTGTGAAAATAATTCATCTAAGCCACGAATAAGTATGATAAATATTTTCGTAAGAAAGAAAAACAGAAGAAGAAAGAGAGATAAATGATAAACACAACTGCTTACTCTATTCCTAAGTCGGGTCTCTAAATCCCTAAAGATACTCTATTTGATTCGATTCTTTACGCCCCATTTACTATCACACGTTTAACGTGATCGTGTCAACGCCCTGTTGTCGAATTTATTGCGACATAACCGAAATAATTGTTTTCCCGTCACTGTACGCAGTATAAGTAATCGTGGCACGCAGCTGTCTCGCTGATGCGATGTTAGCGAATTTAGTACAGCATTATTTTTTATACCTTACACTATTTTTTAAAATGAAATAATATCACAATCAACATTAAAATCTGCATTCACTAACGTTTGAAATTTCCAAATCACACGGTAAATACGAAAACGAACCCTGACCGCCATCAGATTAATAGTTACTTTCAGTATAATTTAACAGTTTATAATGCCAGTTATATGCAGTTGATAGCGCTGATTACGGTGGTGAAATCAGATTTTTTAAAAATTAAATGATAAAAAAGTTTATAAGAATTAATTTTATCGCCATTTTGAAACTGTTGAACGGTTTATTCAGGTTGTTCCACGATATTACAAAAAAATATTTGCGTTAACTTTTAACAAAATCGGGCCAAAATTTACTAGAATTCTAGAACATGTATGACGTAATGTCAAAAAGTTCCTGGAATCGGTCAACAAAAATTTATTGAAATTATGTATTTTTATCCTAATCCTCCTTCAAAATAATCTCCTGCAACTATACACAACTTCCAAAATTCATACAATTGTTATAAACACTCCTGAAAACCATTTTTGGAAATTACGTTTAGCCGCTTCTCGCATTTTCCATCACCTTTTGCGAATCAGGAAGACGATGTCATTTTCAGTCGTAGAAAGAGGTAAAAATCCATGGCAACACATGGATAAAAAAAAGTGGCAAAACATGGTGCTTCCTTTACTACCTTTAGAGAGAACGTCAGTCTGCTGAATGGAAATAAAAAAGTCGACCAAGAAAGGACAAATTCCGCTTGGACAGAAGCCGTGCAAGTTATGTCGGAGGTGTTGTTTTATTACCAGGGCTTGATTCACTACGAATTTATTCCTGAAAGGAAAACAGGTAACAAAGAATTGTACAAGGAGATCTCGAAACGGCCACGAGATGCAGTTAGATGAAAACGATTGGTTTTTGTTGCACGACATTGCTCAGTCATATCGATCACGGATGGTGAAACAATATCTTGCCGAGCACAATGTTACAACTCTGAAACACACTCCCTATTCTCCCGACCTTGTACCACCGGATTTTTACCTGTTCCACTACATTGAAGGAACATCGTTCTGATTGACTCCGACAGCTTGATTGATCGACACAGCTTGACTCCGCTCAGCTCAATTACGCATTCAATGACCGCACTTACATTACAAACAATGTGTTATGATTTCATGCGTTGTCCGCTCAGCTCAGAGCAAATTACAATAAATTTTCATGCACAAATTTCGGGAACGTTTCAACCCTACCTCGTATACTTATAAGTGTCGTTAACGGACTCCTCAAAAAGTGATTTAGAAAACAGGTTCGGCACTCATTTCAAGGTTCCAGGTCTGGATCTTACCATAATGGCAGCTCATAATAACTTGAATAAAAGTAATAACTTTAAAAACAGAAATGAATTCTTTTAATTTGATTGACGTCATATTGCGATGTCAAAGCAGCTGTTAATCAGCTGTAAACCAGCGCTATTTGTGTCAACTTATTGCTTTACGGTTGCCGGACTTGAACGAGAGACGGTCGTAAACTAGACAGACTGTATGCACAACACCAGGTGCAATTAATGTCTTTCAGTCAAATGTTTAAATTGTGCAACTGAAGTGTTTTACATACACACACACACATACACACACAAACACAAAAATACTAAAATTACGGATATATATATATATATATATATATATATATATATATATATATATATATATGTGTGTGTGTGTGTGTGTGTGTGTGTGTGTGTGTGTGTGTGTGTGTGTGTGTGTGTGTGTGTGTGTGTGTGTGTGTGTGTGTTCTAGCACTGTCACGTTCGCAATCTCATTCAACTTGGCACAAAGATCTGTTTTTGTAACAGCTTGTACAAGTTCGTTAACCAGTAAAATTTTCTTAACGGTTTCAAAATGGCAGCCATTTCAAACCTTTAAAAATTCGTAACTTTGTCTTAGAATATGTTTTCACACTTTAAAAGCTTTGTATATATTAGTATTTTGAAGTTGCCAAATCCATTGGAATTAAGTCGTTGATTTGACGGCGGTCAGGGTTTGTTTTCGTATTTTCAATGTAATTTGATCGTTTAAAATGTTAATATATACAGATTACAATGCTGCTCACCTAAATAGTAGACGAGAACTAACATTTAAAAAAAATGGTATTAGTTTCCATCACATCAGCGAGACGTATGCATGCCGCGTTCTTAATTTATACAACATGCATGCAAGAAATTATGAACAACTAACTTGTTCTTTGGGTAGTGAAAATGATTTCGATATTTTTCATTTATCGTACGAAGGTCACGTTAAATCAGCTGACAGTCATAAAGTTTGTGCGCCAGCCGAACGTCCCGCAACCTCCAATGAGGAAGCAGATAATACGGTCGGCGCTATAAACCGAGTTATGTCCATATCACTGCTAGTGAGGTAAGCCAGTCGTAAACATATAATAAGAGTGAGACCTGAAAATACAGGTTTTATTACTAAAAGGGTTCGGAATGAAATTAGATTTTGACGCGCCGTTAAATAGAAAACAGATTTTTTTTTAATTTCAACGATCCTTGAAAAAGTGATATAGAGGATTCATATCAATGTCTCGGTTCCGGGTCTTGTCTTGATGGTTGCTTAGTGGTTTATTATCCAATAGAAAATTGTAAATAATGTATATTATTGAACCAAAAATAAAAATCATGTATCACGTTGTCTTCTCCTTTTTTATTTTAATTAGGATAATTTGTTAAAAAAAAGACACATGATTTTTATTTTTGGTTTAATAACACATTTTAATTTTTTTCCTCAAAAATTATAGTTACATATATTGTATTTTATTAAATAACCTTGTATTTATTGCATTAATTGTTATTTTAATTACGATTTTTTTCTCAAAAACGATAAATTAACATATATAGTTAATAACAACATAACCTGAAACTTATTGTAGCCTATCAGCTGTTCAATGAAATCAGCTGATCGTTACGAATTAATATAAACCACCAACTAACATATAGTTTTTAACAACATAACCTAAAACGTATTATAACCTATCAGATGTTCAATGAAATCAGCTTATTGTTACGAATTAATATAATACAACTGATCTTTTAATATAACTACCATAACTTAATTGATGAATAATTTGATATATTTAAAACGGTCAAACGTCATCGTAGTTTCCTTAGTGTAGTGCCTCACATGCACAAGTTTCGATCCCGGACGAAGACACAGATATAAATTAATTATATCTAATTTAATATTAGACTAGTGACTCAAAATATATAGCCTACTGTTATATATCAATATACATTCCTCGCATCACGTGACTCGCAAAATCCAAGATCCCAACGGTACCAGCCCTAAAACACGGTACTTGTTAATAATAAATGAATTGTTAGTTGAATTGAAAACCAAAGGTAAAGCACACATGTATTTTCAGTATTGTGGACGTGAATGACGAAGCGTGATGTCTATTTCCATGTTTTAGTGTTTGATTATAAGCGAAGAGTTATTGCGTTTTATACACTTCAGTTTATGACACAAACATATGTTTATGTAGTCGTTTTAATTTACGATCGTCAGCCTTTAAAATTCAGCGATCGATAGGCTTTATATTACAGCTGATAAAGCTCTTAACAACTGCTTTAACACAGAAATAATGACGTCATCTTGCTAATGGATACAAGCATATTTTACTGCCATTTTAACATGGAGATGTGTTTAATAAGATTTGTTCCTTTTAACGAATCAAAAGAGTTATAGCTTTTAAGATTTCTAAATGTAAAAAAAATAATTGAAAACTGGAGAGCTTCGGAGTTTACTAAATAGGATGGCAAACATTTTCGCTGGAACTCGGACTTAAATCAGGCTCAAATCTATTTAGTTTAGCCCTGCATTATTTTAACCCTAGCTACTCATTTATAATTGACCTAAAATAAAGACATTGAACCAGATAATCGCGGCACGCAACTGTCTCGCTGTCGTGATAGAAGCATATTTCCAAAAGTATTTTCCTCGTAATATCCTTTTTAAAATTCTGGTTTCACCATCGTAATGAGTATTAAAATCTTCGTCAACTAGGATTTTAAAATTATATTAAAAATACGAAAATGAACCATGAACGCCGTCAAAACGATTTAGTTTCAACAGATTTTGAAAATTCAAACCGCTAATTTATGCAGTTTTTAACGCTGATTACGGTGGTGGAATTAGATTTTCAAAACAATTTAAGACAAACAAGTTACAATTTTTTATAAAATTGAAATTATAGCAATTTTGAATTTAATTGAACGAATTTTGTTGAGGAATGAACTTGTCTAAGGGGGAGACGAAATGTAGATACATATTTCATGTCCCATTTTTGGGAGTTACCATTATGGACGATCTATTAGCTCATTATTCCAGGAAAATAGCTAAAAAGAAAATTAAACCCACAATTTTTTTAGTTCTCTCAAATTTTGGTTTAGTGTAAAATTTAAAGTCCATCCTTGAAACTTGATATTAATTTGACATATTTTTTAATGAATAAAAAAATGAATATGAAAGTAATACATGCTTAATTAGCAAAAAAGCTATTTTAATTAATTTTTATTATCGGTTACAATAATTAATTAAACGAAATGAGATATCTGATTCAACTCGACTGATCGGCATTTGGTTTATGTGTTTGTTTGTTAAGCAGTTTTGGCCAAACCCTTTGACTTGTTTTGAAATTCGGTAAGAAAATACATTGTATAAAGCTTGAACAACACATGTGTATGATTTTTTCTCATTCACTTTCGTTTCAAGATGGCGGCCTTTGATTTTGTCGAGTCTAGTTAATGTGTATTTCCTCTAATTCTTACAAGTCTTGCCACAATTTTGACTATTTTAAGGAGAAAGAGCATACAATTTCCAATAAAGTTGGTCCAGTTAAATTTTGTGTAAATATTGGTTAAATTGGCGGAAAAGTTACGAGCGCTGTCGTGGAGCTGTGGCCAGGCAATGAACTAGTAGTTCAAAGAACAGTAGCAATATATTCTTAATATACATGGTAAATTATTATTTACCACGATATATTTAACGTTAATATTTACGAAAAATGTTACTGAACCAACTTTGATGGATATTTTACATTGTTTCTTCGTGAAGCGGTCAAAATTTTGATAAGTCGTTCACCAATATCGTTCAGCCAATATTACAGGAAATAACCGGCAACTACACTCTCAAATTTGAAGCAGAAGTCGCCATCTTGAAACTGAAATTTATGAGAATATGCCTTACACATTCATCTTCTGGGCTTTATACTCGTATATGGTACCGTCGTACTAAATTTAAAAATAATCAAACAATGCGTTTTGCCAAAATCGCCTACACTCGTTATCGTTAAATAAGAGGCCGCCATTTTTAAACTAAAGTAAATAGGGAAAAATGTATATATATATATATATATATATATATATATATATATATATATATATATATATATTATGGCTTTATATAGTGTATCTCTGTAGCAAATTTCAAAACAATCGGACAACGTGTTTGCCCAAAAGTACGTAACACACACACAAACCAAATGTCAATCGATCGAGTTGATCTCGCTTCGTTCGGTTCGGTCAGTTAAGAATATACTGCGAGGTCTACTGTCCTTTGAACTATTAGTATTTTGAAGCTAAGTGATGGGTCTGTAAACGTTTATGAGTCATTTTACGTTCTAAAACTTTTTCATTTTCAATAATTAATTTTTAAAGAGTTTTCAAAAGGACAGGAACGGCAAACTATTTATAACTTTATATTTCATTTTCTAATTAAAGTTCACCGGCGATTGTCGTTCGCTATAGTTTCCCTCTCTTTGTATTTTTATTGTTAGCCTTCGTGTCGTGACCTGCAAGTCACTGCCTCTAGTGAAGCCAATATACCTCGGACAGAACAAGGATCGTGTCTCCGTCGTCGGGAAAGTAATTTGTGCCCGGATAAATTAAACCCCGCCAGGTTTTGGGTAAGTACTGAAGGCACTCCAATAAACCTGTAGAAATGACGAAACCTTCGCCACTAATGAAAGGCGTTTTGTTACCAATAAACCTGTGGCAAGAGCTGTTCTATCTGTTTAATTAAAACATTTTTACGTGACAAAATGCGGGAAAGGTCAAAAGTTCGACGTATAGTCAAGTTATTTATTAATTACATGAACAAATAAAATAACAATTACAATAATTAAAACGTCCATTGGGCATAAACAACTCATTAACTTCTGTTGATAAATTATATATAAAGAGTGTTACAAAAACACTTATAATCTTATACGTTAATAATTTCAAAATTCTATTTCATTTAGCGCTATCATAAGGCTGGCAGCGGAAGAAGATGATGAACGGCAACCGGAAGCGGAGTTCAGTCAGTTTAAAGAACACGTTTGTATCTTTTAAATATAAATATTTAAATTACTGTAACGGATTCTAAAAAACTACTGTATTTGAAAACCGTAAACCAGGAAAAGGTAAGGAGAAATAGTAAGTTTGGAGGCGTGGTGGGGGAAGTGAGTCAGCTTCAAAACCAAACCAGACAGAATCTGAACTCCGCTCAGCTCCGTTACGCTTTCAATGGCCGCGCTTATATTAAAAACAATACGTTAGGTTTTGATGCGTTGTCCGCTCCGCTCCGCATTTGGTGGCTGTCCGGTCTAATAAACGCAAGCAATTAGTTATTAAGTTCGTATAAATAGTATGAGTATTTTTAGAGAATTTCTATTTGTAAAATGAGCTACTGGAGAAGCCATCATGGTAGCACCAAAACCCGGGATCTTGAAATGAACATTGTTCCTGACTATATCACTTTTTGTGGGGTCGTTAAAATATATGTATTGCAATTTTAGTTTGATTCGATTCAAATTTGGCACGGAAATCGATTATAGTTATAGCTTGGAAAAGTGCGTTAATCAGGACAATCTTTAAAACTGTTTCCAAATGGCGGAGATTTTCAGTATTTAAAAGCTCATAACTTTTTCTTAAATGTTTTTTTAAAATATGATTCCCCAAATGTAATTAGTGTTAAAAACCTTAAAATTAGAATTTTTGATTTTCAGACTTCTTTGATATTAAGAAATTTTATTTGACAACGGTCAGGGTTCATTTTCATATTTTAAATGTAATTTGAAAGTTCAAAATGCTAATTAATATATGCAGATTTTATTGTTGATTATGATTGTAAGAATAGAATTTTAGAAAGAATTAAGAAAATCGCTTCTATATCGGCTGCAAGATATGTGTAACGATAATTGAGAATCGATAAATAGTTTTAACAGCTTTTAAGACCTCTCAAAGCTGCTTTTATGCGTCTATTTAAATTTCGCATCAATGTTTTGTTTTTAAGTTTTTAACTTTTGTGATATTTGCACTGAAATAGTAAAAAAGTTAAGTAACTAAATTGACTCGAGTAATTAGAGAATACAATTATTATGCGAGTGAAATGTAATTATATCAACATTAAAGAGTAGTTCAAACTTCAAAGTTTGCTTGGGGAATGGTGTACTTGTATGCTTCTTATTAAACTTGTTGACTTACTGGTGTCAGTTATCTCTTATTACATTAAGGCTGTAGAGAAACCAAGCAGACATAATCCTTGATATGTAAGCTATATTGTACTATAGAAACAGTTTAAAATCAATGAGCAATTGGAGCGGCCATCATTGCAACATGTAAATTCGGAACCTTGGAATGAGCGCTGATCCTGTCTACTCGTCTGTATGTGTGTGTTTGTGTGTTTGTGTGAGTGTGTGTGTGTGTGTGTGTGTGTGTGTGTGTGTGTGTGTTTGTGTGTGTATGTATGTGTGCATGTGTGTGTTGTTTGTTTATGTGCATTTGTGTGTGTGTGTGTGTGTGTGTGTGTGTGTGTGTGTGTGTGTGTGTGTGTTTATGTGTGTGTGTTTATGTGTATGTATGTTTGTGTGTGTGTGTGTGTGTGTGTGTGTGTGTGTGTGTGTGTGTGTGTGTGTGTGTGTGTGTTTATGTGTATGGTTTGCGTATGTGTGTGCTTGTGTTTGTGTGTATTTGTGTGTGTGTGTGTTTATGCGCGCGTGTGTGTATTAATGTTTGCGTGTGTGTGCGTATGCGCGCGCGTGTGTGTGTGAGTTTATGTTTGTGTTGTGTATGTGTGTGTGTTTGTGTGTTTATGCGTGCGTGTGTGAATGTGTGTGCTCTCGCGCGCGTGTATAAATGCGTGCGTGTGTGTGTGTGCGCGCCTTTGTGTGTGTGTGTGTGTGTGTGTGTGTGTGTGTGTGTGTGTGTGTGTGTGTTTAGTGTATATTTACCACTCTGCGTTCCAAATTTGATAAGATTCGATTCGAGCTGGGCGAAAAATGAACTTTCAGTAATAGCTTGGACTATTTCGTTAACTAGCAAAATTCGATTAACAATTTAAAAATGCCAACCTTTTCAAATCTTTAAATACAATATAATTTTCTTATCCTACTTTTTCACTATCGTAATCGACACTACAATCTGCATAAATTAGCAGATTTTTACATTTAAATTCCTTTAAGCAAAGTAATATAAACTTGAGGGCGGTTATGTTTTGTTTTTATATTTTCAATAAGTTTACATATTTTAAAATGGTTAAATATAACATTTTTAATAATAGTTTTGACGGTTAAAATAAATTTTTAATTACTTATAAAATGAAAAAAATTTGTATTGATTCCATCAAGTCAGTAGTAAGACTACTTGCCGTGTTTACTTTATAACTAAAAATAGTGTTTTTAAGTGAAGGAAGTTGAGTCCGTCGCTTGGGATGGAAACATCAACAAGTTGTAATGGAGTTTCCTGACGACAAAAGTTAACGGAACTATTGATATCAATTTAAACTTCGGCCGGGGTAGTTTGCTGTTTGTGTTCCCTCGTAAATAATAACTCATGACAGAGGTCACTCGTAAGATAAGTAATATTCAATTTAAAGTTGCTGCCAACTCTGGGTTTTAGACGATCTTTTAGAAATTGTAGCTTGCATACTTCGTGCCAGTTAGTACGATATTTGATCGATATTAACAAAAATTGTAAAGTTTAGTAAAGTGTAAGTAAATGAGCAGAAAAGTACTGCAATATCGAACCTATGATCTTGAAATGCGCAGATTCAGAAACGCCGAAGATTGACCGTTGAATTAACCCACCTCTCGCACTCAGGCCATGTTTATTTTTAATAAGGTCTGTTTGTCTGTAATGCACCTAATTAGGATAAACATCTCTAACATAGGCATAGTAATATAATAACATAGAAACATGATAACGTAGTAAAATAGATACATAATAATATTCTAACATAGTAAAATAGTAACGTAGTAACGTAGAATCTTAGTAACGAAGTAACCTAATAATATAGTGGAATAATAACACAGTTAACGTAGTAGCGAAGTATTATAGTACAGTAATAACTTAATAACGTAGTAATATAGTAAAGTAGTAAATAAAGTATAACGTAGTAATTTAGTAACATAGTTAATTAATAACCTAATAATATATTAACGTGGTAAAATTGTAATATAGTAGAGTAGTAATATAATATAAAGTTATAACGTAGTAATATAGTAAAGTAGTAAATTAATAATCTAATAATATATTAACCTGGTAAAATTGTAATATAGTAGAGTAGTAATATAATATAAAGTTATAACGTAGTAATTTAGTAACATAGTAAATTAATAATCTAATAATATATTAACGTAGTAAAATTGTAATATAGTAAAGTAGTAATATAAAGTATAGTAGTATAAAGTTATAACGTAGTAAAAATATAAAGTTATAACGTAGTAATTTAGTAACATAGTAAATTAATAATCTAATAATATATTAACGTAGTAAAATTGTAATATAGTAAAGTAGTAATATAAAGTATAGTAGTATAAAGTTATAACGTAGTAATTTAGTAACATAGTAAATTAATAATCTAATAATATATTAACGTGGTAAAAAAGTAATATAGTAAAGTAGTAATAAAATATAAAGTTATAACGTAGTAATTTAGTGACATAGTAAATTAATAATCTAATAATATATTAACGTAGTAAAATTGTAATATAGTAAAGTAGTAATATAAAGTATAGTAGTATAAAGTTATAACGTAGTAATTTAGTAACATAGTAAATTAATAATCTAATAATATATTAACGTAGTAAAATTGTAATATAGTAAAGTAGTAATATAAAGTATAGTACTATAAAGTTATAACGTAGTAATTTAGTAACATAGTAAATTAATAATCTAATAATATATTAACGTGGTAAAAAAGTAATATAGTAAAGTAGTAATAAAATATAAAGTTATAACGTAGTAATTTAGTGACATAGTAAATTAATAATCTAATAATATATTAACGTGGTAAAAAAGTAATATAGTAAAGTAGTAATAAAATATAAAGTTATAACGTAGTAATTTAGTGACATAGTAAATTAATAATCTAATAATATATTAACGTAGTAAAATTGTAATATAGTAAAGTAGTAATATAAAGTATAGTAGTATAAAGTTATAACGTAGTAATTTAGTAACATAGTAAATTAATAATCTAATAATATATTAACGTAGTAAAATTGTAATATAGTAAAGTAGTAATATAAAGTATAGTAGTATAAAGTTATAACGTAGTAATTTAGTAACATAGTAAATTAATAATCTAATAATATATTAACGTAGTAAAATTGTAATATAGTAAAGTAGTAATATAAAGTATAGTAGTATAAAGTTATAACGTAGTAATTTAGTAACATAGTAAATTAATAATCTAATAATATATTAACGTGGTAAAAAAGTAATATAGTAAAGTAGTAATAAAATATAAAGTTATAACGTAGTAATTTAGTGACATAGTAAATTAATAATCTAATAATATATTAACGTGGTAAAAAAGTAATATAGTAAAGTAGTAATAAAATATAAAGTTATAACGTAGTAATTTAGTGACATAGTAAATTAATAATCTAATAATATATTAACGTGGTAAAAAAGTAATATAGTAAAGTAGTAATATAATATAAAGTTATAACGTAGTAATTTAGTAACATAGTAAATTAATAATCTAATAATATATTAACGTAGTAAAATTGTAATATAGTAAAGTAGTAATATAATATAAAGTTATAACGTAGTAATTTAGTAACATAGTAAATTAATAATCTAATAATATATTAACGTAGTAAAATTGTAATATAGTAAAGTAGTAATATAAAGTATAGTAGTATAAAGTTATAACGTAGTAATTTAGTAACATAGTAAATTAATAATCTAATAATATATTAACGTAGTAAAATTGTAATATAGTAAAGTAGTAATATAATATAAAGTTATAACGTAGTAATTTAGTAACATAGTAAATTAATAATCTAATAATATATTAACGTGGTAAAAAAGTAATATAGTAAAGTAGTAATAAAATATAAAGTTATAACGTAGTAATTTAGTGACATAGTAAATTAATAACGTAGTAATAGAGTAAAGTAGTAACATAATAACTTAGTAATACAGTAATGTAGTCACATAGTAACTAAGTAACATAATAACGTAATAGAATATTAACGTACCTTCCCATAAATCCTAAAAAAAATATAATTTTCTCATCGTTATTATTTTTCGTAATGATTTCACCATCATAATCGACGCTAAAATATGCATAAATTAGTAGATTTTCACAATCAAAAATTCTTTTAAAGAAAGTAATATCAACTTGAGGGCGTTCACGATTTATTTAGCCCTCGTAACATAGTATCGTAGTAATTTAGTAACATTGTAACGTAGTAACTTAGTGGCATAGTATTGTAGTAACTTAGTAACATTGTAACAATATCGTAGTAACGTATTAATATACTAGGCCTAATGTAGTAATGTAATAACGTAGTAATATTGTAACGAAGTAATACATTGACTTTGTAACATAGTGACATAGTAACGCAGTAACGTAGATAGGTAGTTATATAATAAAATAGTAATACAGTAACGTTGTAACGTAGTAACATATTGTCGTAGTAACACAGTAACGTAGTACTGTAGTAATATAGTAACGTTGTAATGTAGTAATTAAAAGCTTAGATGGATTTTTATCAAGATCACTATGACTATGTTTAATACCTCGTATATTGTGAAAGTAAAAAGAGCAATTTTAGTTTGCCTCTCATAATCCTTTCTAACCTATATCAAGAGTATATAAAGCTTCGATCTTCACAAACACAGATCGAACCTTTCAAAGCAGAGACGCGATATTAGATGCCTGCAGGAGAAAAGGGCCTAATTATGCTCAAAGCAGTGATGAAATAACGCTTCGGTTCCTCTTTTGACCTTGAACCGCTGAGAGGTTGAGTAAGGTAAAATGAGCTAAATTAAATTTAGACTACGTTGAATGAGTTTTCAGAAATAAATTAAACCAGTTTACTGTTATTTTAAGGAAAATTAAAACATTTTCTGTTAGTTACGCATTAACATATGTTTCTGGATATTTATTGATGTTTGATTTTTGTTAATATTTTAGTGTTTGTGAAACATTTTTGTTTTAAGAATTCAAATACAAGTTGCCTTCAGGAATAATTTTAATTTTATAAAGTGCAAATATTAATTACAATAACGTAACATACAATAAGTTCTATGAAATTGTTAGATTTTGTTTAATATTCAATTAAAAAAAGTTTGAATTAATTATAAATATACTTTGTCCTCGTTTACCCAACGAAGAGAGGTTTTTGTTTCAATTAGATTGTTTGTTTGTTTGTTAAGCAGATTTGGCCAAACGCAGTGATCGATTCTTTTGGAATTTGGTACAAAGATACTTTGTCAAAGTCCAAACGACGTATGCGTACGATTTTTCCCAATTGTTTCTGTTTCAAAATGGCTGGTTCTGATTTATGATGACGATTGTACGTAGTTTTTGTTAAACGCATTGACCGATTGTTTTGAAATTTGATACGAAATTATTTTGTATAACATCCAAACGAAGTACGTGTAAGATTTTTTCTCATTAACTTCCGTTTCAAGGTGGCGGACTCTATTTTAACAATGACTGTTATAGTTGTTGGTTATTTCCTGTAATACTAGCTGAACTTATCACAATTTTGACCGCATCATAGGGAAAGCATAACATTTCCAATGAAGGTAGTCTAGTAACATTTCCCCTAAATATTACGGTTACCTGTTAAATAGGCAGGAGTGTCAGAGCGGTGTACAAGAAAATGATTAAGAATATACTGCGAGGTCTATTGTTTTTTCAACTGTCAATACTATCATAGATAGAAACAAATGTTTTCAATTAATTATTATGAAACATTGATAGCCTTATTGGTAAATCATATATATCTGTAAATACTATATTATTCAGTTCATGATTTGATTTAGTATTACCTGCATTTAATTTTAGCGTTTTTTATGGGAAAATGATAGCTATTGGAGCGACTATCATGGAAAAACCCAGGCTGAGGAATTTGAAATGAAGGCTGATCGCGGAATCTAACCTCTAGCTCATTTATTGAATGAGTGCATGTGAACTCATGTCGATTCACACGCTCGCAACTTTAGTCCGATTTTATTCAAATTCGGCAAGAAAATTGATTTTTGTAATGGCTTAGACATGTTTGTTATAAAAGCTTTCAAATGTTTCAAGATGGTAGTCGTGCCAAATTTTGAAAAAGATATTTTTTATTGCATTATTTTTTACTATTGTAATAAGTTTTACAATCTGTATATATTATCGTTTAGAATTCCAATAAAAATTGTAATTTATGCAGACTTAACTTCGATTATGAATGTAGAATTATATTTTCAAAAGCGTGTAAGATGAAAATATTTGTCTGATGTTATATTTTTAAAATTCGTTTTGAAGTCAGCGAGGCGTGCTGCCATTATAATTTCGTTTATCAGGTTATTTACTTAATTGAATTTACAATACAGGTTTTTTATTGTTATACGGTTTTATTCAGTTGGCCAAACTGGATAAAATTAAATCTCTTTGTATCAAAGAGAAATGAACAACCAAAAATAAACCACATGCTTAGCAAATAAGCCAGCAGGTTTGGGAACCAAAAACAATGACGGATATTTTCTCTTGTTTGAAAACTTTTCATTATTTTCAGATAACGTTTTTAAAAAAATCACTTTGTTTCTTTTGTAAAACTTATTTCATTATATTATTACTTTGAAAAACCCACTACACAGTTTTTCATGTTTACTTAATGGTAGTCGTGTGATGTCGTAAACTTCCTTTACCGTAAAAAATAAACATTATTTAGTTTTCAGTGTAATAAAACTGGAATTACGAACTTATTAATTTAGTGTCAAACGTTCTTTTTTTGAGAATTCCGGCGGAGTACAGCGATCCTACCGTACGTCTAGTTCATAATCTCACTCATCTACTCAAGATACGCGCGCGTACAAATAAACAAACAACACACACACACACACACACACACACACACACACACAAACACCACCCACAGACACACAGATACACACGCACAAACTCTCTCTCTCTCACACACACACACTTTCTACTTTGGTGACTACCTTACTTATAAACACGGTTTCTTGCCATTGTGATGTAGATACTCATTTATAAACACTAAACACTTTTCACTTTATTGTAGACCCTCAGTTATAAACACTTAATTCTTGCCGTTAATTCTCACCATTGGACATTCAGTTACAAACACTAAACACTTTCAACTTTGATGCAGACAGTTACAAAACACTTAATTCTTGCCACTGTGATGCGGACACAGTTACAAACACTAAACACTTCCCATTTTGATTGATGTAGATACTAAGTTATAAACACTTAACATTTGCCACTTTGACGTACATACTCTTAGTTATAAATACGAAACACTGTCTATTGTGATGTAGATACTCAATAATAAACACTTAAAAATCTCCACTGTGATAAAGGCACTTAATTGTGAAAGCCAAACACTTTCAACTGTGAAGACAACTGAAAACTACCGTATACACGAAAAGTAGGCTATATTTTTTTATTAAAAAACAGTATTGTACCGAATTGCATCACAGCCTTTAGACGATCATCCATCACTTTTGTTCTAAGAGCGTTTCCAATTTGGCAAAATCGATCCAAGTTATTGCCAACACTTAAGTCACACCTGAGACTTTGCAAGCTGTCTGTCTGTCTAATGGTTTCCATATCTCTTGCACCGTTGGTAGCCAGATCGTGATATACAGAGTGTCGTGAAAGTTAAACTGTTTTAATATAAGAATGAAAAAATAGCAATTGGTGTGTTAATTGATAAAAAACACACACGCAAACACATATTTTTCAATTAAACGGCTAATGAGCACTCAGAACTTATTACCAGATTTAAAAAATTTTAAGGTAATGTTTTGATTTTACCGCAGAAACCAGTCTAACCACTTGATTTTTAGGAAAATGTCCTACAAAAAAAATTGATAAAAAGTCGTGGAAGTAATAATTTAAGTAAAACGCAAAACTTATATTAGGTTAATTTTAATTTTAAATGATTTAAAATTTGTTAAAATGTTGTAAATATTATTTTAAGTGGACTTTTTAATAATAAAGGTTATTAAAAGTAGACTTTTTCTAATAATCTCTTTCAAAATGACAGCCATTTGTAATTACTCAAAACCAGTATTTTTTTTACTAAAAGACTAGTAACTTTTTAAAGTTCTTTTAACTTCCTATATAACGGTACAACTGTAAAAACCATTAAACAACGGGTAACAGCATACATTAATGTTCATTGCTAATCAATGGTCCTTTGATAATGTAGCCTAACGCAATTAGCAATGCACACTAGTGGGCTACAATTTGCATACTTTAACCATTTTGTAGTAAATTAAATGGAAGTTAAAATATTATTAGTAATTTTTTTGGACATTTATAATATATTTAAATAACCGCTATTTTGAAACTGTTTACTGGAACAAGTTGAATCACACAATTCAGGATAAAAAGTACGCTAGGTGTGAATCAAAAGGAGAAAATAAGAAATAAGAAACTGGTGAGGAAGGTGAAAGTTAAAAACTTGGCGAGAGAAGCACAGTGTCAAAATGGAATGGGCTGGACATGTAAGAAGAGTGGAAGATCACCGTTGGGTGAAATTAAGTACAGAATGGATTTCTTGAAACTAGCAGAGAAATATAAGAAGACCAGCGCTATGATAGAGGGATGAATTAGTGGAGGAAGTAGATGACTAGTGGAGCATACAGACAAGAAAAATAGTTCTGTGATTTGGAGTTGTAAACAGACTATACAGACATTAAATTGTTGAAAAACAAGTATTAAATATATGTCTTTTATTCTTTTTTTTTTTTTTTCTATTTGTATTCAAGTTTCGTACCACTGGAAGCCAATGTTTTGTACACTTATAGCAACTCAGTATACAGAGGCTTATGTACTTTAAAATACAATGCGAATAAAGTTTTATTAAATATATATATATATAAACTTTTAAAATAACGGTTATTAAAAATATTACAAAATATATTATATTTTTTACCTTATAATTCTTTTCACCATCTTAATCAAATATTAAAACCTTCGTAAATTAGAAAAAAATTAATGAAAATGGAAACATAATTATGATATTTTCATTTTAATTTTTCAATGTAATTTGAAAGCTAATTTAAGTTTGGCTACCAGTTTGATGTATATTTCTCGATCTTAGAAATGTTTTGAACTTTAACGTTTCTGAAGGATAATTCTTTTCAATCAATTTCACAAACACGGTTTCATATTTCAAAAGCAAATGTATAACAAGGATAATTTCATCCGCAAAACTCCTTCGGCGTTCAACAAACAAAATCCGTTTGTAAGAAATAATGAGGGATATTTAAATTGGAGAAAGCTTCTGCAAATGTTCCGTTCGCAGGCCTCTTTTTGTTTTCCCCTCCGGTTTATTATTTCCTTGTTATTACGAACGAACAGTTCTGCCAACTGTTGAAATTAAAAACGGTATTTATTTTCTTTTGTGCTTTGCAAAAAGTTTTTATTAAGAGTGGAACAAAATTTTTCGTCGAGTGAAAGCATTTTTTTTAAATCGGAAGAAAATTTTTAAATTGTTACTGAATTTTCGCTGTAAAATATGCTATTAGGATTAGTTTAAAAACTAAAATCTAAAAATATTTCCTTGAAACGAGTGCAAATGTGGATACGAAGACCATTTTTTTGAGCGTTCAATAATAATTTCGTCAATATTAAAAAATGTATTTGTTTTTTAGCATATTAAAATTTTGAACTTGGTTCGATTTGATCGTGACAGAAAAATCGAATTGCCTGTGTAAGTTTATTACCCGGTAAAATCCGTTCGATAGTTTCAAAATGGCGGCCGTTTCAAATGAAAAATACTTTTTTTGCAAAAACTAAATTTAACTGTCGAAATCAGCGTTAAAAATGCATAAAAAGTTTTGAATTCCTTTCGAAGTAAGGAATTGAATTTGACGGCGGTTATGGCTCATTTCGAATATTTTAATGTATAAATTATATTCTTAAAATGCCATTATATGCAGATTGTAATGCTGATTATGATGGTAACATCAGAAAGAAGCAAATTTGTTAAAAAAACTTACATTAAATAATGTTGTTTTAATATCAAATTAATTTATCTGTAAAACTGTTTCTTTTGGTAAATAATTAACACTCTCAATCACTGTTTTGCAATATAATTGTCCCTTTAATCCTTAAGGGATGAATTTTAATTTCGTACCGTAGGAGGTCGCCTGGATGTCAAACCCTTAGGGGATGATATGGGTAAAATGAGGACAGCAATCTACGCTTTTAATTTAATTTAATAAGTGTAACATTACACTGTGATTACTTTATGATTTGGTTTCAAAATGTGTGCGTTTTTTTAGTAATGTTTGGTGGCACTTCAACGAAAAGAGAGAAAATTATTTTAAAAATACTGAAACAAAAATTTACTGTTTTATTTTACAAAATACGGTTATCATGAAGAATCAATTTTTAAATTAATTTTATGAAAAATGAAAAACTTGTTTCAGTCTCTTGAATAGAAAAATAGTTTTTTATTTGAGAGTCTGTCTGTATTTATTTATACAGATTGATAGAAACATATGTAGCACGCTTATGTTTGCAATTTTAGTATTATAACTTGCATTTGTTTTAGAAATTTTGTATTTTGTAATTTTTGTATTGTGTTGCAATTTTGATTGAAACTTGGTAAAAATCGAAGTGAAGTAATCCAATGTACAGTAACATAAACCCAAAATATATTTAGTTAATGACACAGATGATCAAAGACATTTAACGTATGTAATATGTCTTTGACATATTACAACTTTGACAAACATTTGAACAAGATATACGATCAAAGTTTCATCAAACATTTGACAAACATCTTTGTTAGTGCAATACGCCCCTTACCCTTTCTTCTGAAATTCTGATTTCATCATCATAGTTAGTACTGAAGTATGCATATATTAGCCTTTTAAACTTTCAAATTGTACTGAAAATATGAAAATGAACCCTGACAAATATCGAGCTACAATTTTTAATTTTAATGTATTTTGTCATCTCTCTCTCTCTCTCAACACACACACACACACACACACACACACACACACACACACACACACACACACACACACACACACACACACACACACACACACACACACACACACACACACACACACACACACACACACACACACACACACACACACACACACACACACAAATGGTTACTACTCACTTAATAGTGATCATGTACAGTTTAGGCGCTAATTTCAATGTCGCGAGCATAGGTCTTATTATGATGGCTCATTAAATCATTTTCAATTAGAAATTTACTAAAAAATGATAATTTTTGTCTTTGTTGCAGGTTGTACCTTGAACTTGTCAGAATATTGAAGTAAAGCAGGTAGGAATATAAAACATTGTGATTTTATTATGAAATTTTAATTTTTTTAAAATAAAAAAGTACACTGTAGAACTCGGGTGATTGTTGTAATCAGCTGATTCCATTAAACAGCTGATAGGTTATAAAAATGACAGATTATGCAATATTAACAACAATTATTATAAAAGTTAATTTCGAATGTATTGTAAACGGTTACAACGTGCACGTGTTCTTCAACTAAGGAAAAATTCCGAAACCAAAGCAACTCAAATTTTTCGTATAATGCGCGTGTACTATTATCTAAAAGGAGGGGGAAAGAAATAGAGAATAGAAATTCGTATGCTGGTTCGTTCCATATTTCCGTTACATTCTTCCGTTCGCAGTCTTTCTTCTACTCATTCATCTCGCTAAAGCTAACATTAAAAGTTTCGCTTCAAAAATAAAATAAACTTTATAAGCGCAACGAACGTGACACAGAACATAACCTAATCTTTACAAGTAGCGGAGTAATCAGTATCTTTAATTAACATGGAATAGATTCAATATGGCCGACAGAGCTTACAGACACCAATTCAATCGTACTGTAGAGTCGTTGTAGATATTCTCTTTTATATTTGTTGCGTCAGTCTGTAATCATAGTCGAATTGAGTTTCCTATCAAAAATTCCTTTTTCAACGAAGACAAGGAATTGCTTCCAACTCACAGATGGTGCAGAAGTGTCCGAACACAGCCCTTACTTTGCAACAAGTGGCATCAATCATTTCTGTCAAATTACCCCCACCCCTAACTCTGTCTACCCTCGTGTATACGACGAGCGAAGAAGTGAAAATACAGGAGCTGAATCCATCTTCCTTTCTTACTGTACTTAAATATTTAAAGACTGAATGAAAAAGCGATGAAGTTTATATTTATGCCCCTTTTACGTTTTCGTGTGTGCCAGCAGTGTCGCGTATTTTAGTTTAGATTCAAATTAATTGTTAGATAGCCACCTGCTCTGAGATCAAAGGATCTGTTGCGCAAATATGCGTCTACGACACTAGTGCAAGACACTGGTTCCTGGAACGTCACAATCATAGATTATCCTGCTTAGCCGACTGATTGCCAAGTTCCTATCCTGTTCAAGAGCATCCTCAAACCTTAGTGCTCCGTAATTAATTGCCCTCTACGCAAGGGTCCTGCTGTATCCTTAAGTCCACGTACATTAATCTCTTTCAATAGACTGTCGTGGCTGGAATAGAGTTTCCCGTCAGCCCCTGTAGTCGCAGTGCCGTATATACAGAGGTCACTAAGCTTCTGCCTGTTTTCAATCAACAGAGAAGCTTAGATTTCTGTTCCGGACAATTTTTTATTCCGGCGAAAAACCTTTAAGGTTATTATCGCCGTTGTTCCGGACAAACATGATACAACTACGATCACCTGATTTCATTAAACAGCTGATAGGCTACAATAAGTTTACGTTGTTAAAAACTAGCAATATTAACAACAATCATTATAAAAGTTAATATTAATTTCGAATGTATATAAACGGTTACAACGTGCATGTGCTCGTGAACTAAGGAAAAATACCGAAACCAAAGCAACACAAAGTTTTCGTATAATGCGCGTGTACTATTATCTTAAAGGGAGAAGAAAGGAATAGAAAAACGAAATTAGTTTGCTGGTTCGTTCCATATTTCTGTTACATTCTTCCGTTCGGCAGACTTTTTTCTACTCACTGTAAAAGTGCTAAAACAATGCACAAACATTTTATATTTAATTAGTAGTTCATAGAAGAGTAGACCTCGCAGTATATTCTTAATTAATTGCCTGGCCATTGCTCCACGGCAAAGATCTGATTCGGTTATAACAATTTTCGCTAATTTAACAGGTTACCGATCGGTTTACTCGACCACTTTTATTGGAAATATTAACATTTCCAATAAATGACTCTTTCTCCGTGAAGCAGTAAAAATTATGATAGATCTTGCTGTCCATTTAGTATTATGGAAAATAGCCAACAACTACACTCCTCATTGTTAAACCACAGGCTGCCATCTTGAAACGGAATTGAATGAGAAAAAAATGTGCACATACGTCGTTCTTCTCTTATATAAAACAATTTCGTACTAAATTTCAAAACAATCACTCAATTGGTTTTTCCAAAATTGTGTACATTCGTCTTCGTTAAATCAGATGCCGCCATATTGAAACGGAAAAGATTCAGAAAACATTGTAACGTATGTCGTACCAGTTAATTAATTTATTAAATTAATTGTTAAAAATTAATTAATTAATAGTGTACAAGATAACTTCATACTTAAGTTCAAAACAATCAGTAAATGCGTTTTGACAAAACTGCGAAAATTCGCCCTCGTTAAATCAGAAGCCGCCATCTTGAAACGGAACTGAATCAGAAAACATGGTACAAGTATGTCGTTTCGGATTTATACAAGATAATTTTGTTCCATATTTGAATACAATCATCAGTGCGTTTTGTCAAAACTGAGTTTACTCACCAACATAAACCATAGTCCGCCATCTTTAAATGGAAGTGAATAGTCAAAACGTACATATGTTTCGTTCAAGGCGTCATATTAAGTACTTTCCTAATAAATTTAAAACCAATCGGTCAATGGTTTGGCAATAACTATGTAAATGGACGTTATGGTTTGGCCAAAACTATTTACAAAGGTTGTTATAAATAACAAATCGCTATCTTGAAACAGAAGTGAGTGGGAAAAATGTATACACATAAGTCGTTAAGGCGTGTACAAAGTACATACATACCGAATTGACAAACAATCGGTCAATGCGTTTGGCTAAAACTGAGTGCATTCGTTTTCGTTAAATCAGAAACCGCAATCTTGAAACGGACGTGAATTGGAAGAAATCTTACACATCATTCGGACTTTATACAAGGTATTCCAGTAATAAATTTCAAAACAATTAAACAATGCGTCTGGTTAGAGCTGCGTATAGTTACAGATCAGAGGCAGCTATCTTGAAAAAAAGGAAGTGAGTGGAGAAAAATATTACCTATACGTCGTTTGGGCTTTATACAAGGTACATTCGTACCAAATTTCAAAACAATAGGTCTATGGTTTGGCTAAAACTACGTACAGTGGTCGTAATATATAACAGACCGCCATCTTGAAACGGAAGTGAGTGGGACAAACAAACGAACTATTACAGAGACCTCCCTTCATGTCGATTAATCATTTACACATTTTTTTTTCTAAAGGTATTGAATAAAATAAGAAAATATTTCATTATTTTTTCACAAAAAATAACCTTGTGATTACACTATAAAGATTAAATTCAGTATATACTCTAAGGTTTACTGTTCTTTAAACTACTAGTGCAATAGTGTATTTATAGCTTGTTGAAATCATTTCAGAGTTTCTTTTACTGTGTTCTAGATAGGCGACACTGGCATTATTATGTGTACAGTAATAGGTGACTTTATTGAAAGCAAGGGGCAGGGTAGGCAATTGAGGTATTGCAGTGTTTTGCAGCGTGTATCTTTATTATCGTTATCAAGTATTTGAAACGTCATTTCATGTAATTTATTCTACATATTTGAGCTTAATGAATAACAAACCAGTCTCACAGATGTGTCGCTTATGTGATAAAAACGTTTGCAAGATTTAAAAAATATAATGAATACGCGAATTTATTTTGTTTTATTTATTTATTTTGTCCAAGTTTCTTTACCCGGTAAAATCAGTTCAATTGTTGTTTTTAAAGCGTAAATTCAAAATATTACAATATTTTTGAATTTGTTATGGTGCACTTGTTTAAAAATCTGATTTTAACATTTAAATCAGCTTAACGATCTGTTTGAATTAAAAACGCAAATTTTAAAATTTTATGTAAAATACAAAAAGACAGTAGTAGCCTATGTTTACTGAACCCTGAATTTTCAAATTACCGGCCGATCAATTACCCTTATATCAATTTTTGATGGTCTTTACCCGATTAGATTAAAATAATTAACTGACGGTGATCAGGGTTCAAATTGTATTTTCAAAACATTTCTAAAGTTTAAATTCTAATATAGGTGGATTTGAATAGTAATTATGATAGTGAAATCAAAATTTCAGAAAAAGGGTGAGATAAAAAAATTAGAAATTTGTTTCTACAGCTGGAAATTTGTAGCTAAGATGTGATATCCGACGTCTGTGTTTATTAAAACTTAAAATTGAGGAATACTTTTTTTCAATTTTATTAGTAGTTTTAGATGAGAAGTGTCCGGGAAAATTATTTAAGTGGGATGGCTTGTAACAAATGTTTATACCATTTTTTAATCTTTGCTTGCATTTAAATCTGCAAATTTGTTTCTATTATTCTCTTGAAGTTATTCTGTTATTCTTTTAACATAAAAAAAGGTGGCAGTCGCATGACTGCCGACAGAAGTGACTACTTCTTATCACGGGTTATGGCTATATATTTTACATCACAAAATAAAATTTATAGTCGATTTTCAAAATCATGAATACGTTAATTTCAGTTTAATATATTTCTAAATAAATATTATATGACTATGTTCAGTATAATGATCTGCCTTCCCTAACTTCGTAAATTCTATTTTGGTTGATGCGTTTCGGAGAACCTCCATCTTCAAAAACTTTATCTATACTGGTCACCAATATTATGGCCCGTCCTATTTATAATTTTCTATGTCTCTACCTCGTACCCCTCCTCTATTCAACACGTGTATATTAAACCTGACGTGCTCGCTTCTAACTGGCTCTTCAAAATCATACATTTTCGCTCGCTTCTGATTGGCTCCTTTCAAACTTTCTCTTCAACGGTCGTCCCTCCTGTTAATTTTTGAAAATTTTTAGATTTTTAAACGTAATATCTGCTTGCAAAAATATCTGTTCATTTATTATGTTTTAAATCTGCATAATAAAACATAATAAATGCATAAAACATAATAAATGAACAGATATCGTCGCAAGCAGATATTACGTTTAAAAGTCTAAAAAATTTTCAAAAATTAACAGGAGAGACGACAGTTGAAGAGAAAGTTTGAAAGGAGCCAATCAGAAGCGAGCGAAAACGTATGATTTTGAAGAGCCAATCAGAAGCGAGCACGTCAGGTTTAGTGTACACGTGTTGAATAGAGGAGGGGTACGAGATGGATATAGAAAATTATAAATAGGACGGGCCATAATATTGGTGACCAGTATAGATAAAGTTTTTGAAGATGGAGGTTCTCCGAAACGCGTCAACGAAAGTAGAATTGACGAAGCTAGGGAAGGCAGATCATTATAGTGAACATAGTGACAATAATCCTAGCAGAAAAGAAGAAGAAATGAAAAAGAAATATTATATGATTTTATGGGTTTTTGCCAAAACATAGATTTTTGCTACTCGACACTAGAATAGGCTTTAACTGACCATGGGAGAAGCACGGAGTCCCAAATGTATTCCTGCTACTCTTAATATCTGACCTTGTGACTTATTAGTTGTCATTGTAAATGTCAACTTCAATTGAAACTGCAATATTTTAATTTGGAAAGCAGGTTGTTTGGAATTATAAGATTGTTTCAATTAAAATCATTGCAAATGTAGGCTTATAAACAATAATTTTATAATAAATAAATGGCATCTATGTCCATTTCAGATACCTAAACAATGTTCATTTTAAATTTCATCTCAATCGGTCCAGTAGTTAATGTGTGATTGAATAACAAACAAAAACACACATAAACTTTCAAATTAAAAATATTATATTAAGAAGTATAAAATATTATTAAAACGCCACTGTTGTAGCCTACAGTTAACACATATTATAAAACTGAATACTAAATAATTCACATTGTACTGGGTAAGTAGTATAATGAATGGCAGTTAAATATTTATTATTCACACGTACCAATATATAATAATGTATAAAATGTCACTGTTACACAGTTAACACTTGTCATAAAACTAAATACTAAATAAAGTTGGACTGGGTAAGCAGTATAATGGCGTTTAAAATAATTTAAATATTTATTATTCATACCTACAAATGTATAATAAAGGTATGAAACGTCATTGTTACGCAGTTAACAAAACACAAAACTAAATAATTAAGTTGGACTGGGTAAGTAAAATAATGGCACGAACATACAAGTTTTCACTTCAAAAATACATTTTAAAACAAAAATATATATAAGAGCGTGATGCGTGACGGCAAATTGAATTTTTTCCCGTGCAAAACATACATCCATACCCCGCTATAAGAAGTAGTCACTTCAAAAAGTTCACGTGTGGAACTCGCACAGTTACCGACAGAAGCGAAGATTTTGTTAACGATACATTTGCTGGTTTTAAGATATATTTACAAATATCTTATTCTGATTAAATAAAAATAAATACGTGAACTTAGATATTATTTACTGTAGTTATAATAAAAGATCAGTTTTATATATTAATTCTAACGATCAGGTGATTTCACTGAACAGCTGATACGCTATAATACGTTACAGGTAATGTTGTTAAAAACCAGCAATATTAACAACAATTATTATAAATGTTTATATTTATTTCGAATGTATTATAAACGGTTACAACGTGCACGTGTTCTTCAATTAAGAAAAAATACCGAAACGAAAGCACCACACCGTTTTCTAATAATACTCGTGTACTGCTATCAAAAAGGAGAAAGAAAAAGAAAAAGAAAAAATTAAGAGACGAAATTCGTTTGCTCGTTCGTTCCATATTTCCGTTACATTCTTCCGTTCGGCAAACTTTTTTTTTTATTAGCTCCTCTCGCCAAAGATAACATTAAAAGCTTCGCTTCTATTAAAAAAATCGCCTACGCCATTGAATTAGATTACTGAGTAAAAATTTTCCTTCATCTTTTATTCAACAACAGCTGTTATATTTGGGTCTCATGTTTGTTCCTTACGAAGCTTAACATAAGTTACAAGCCTGTGTTACCTTCCCTTTCCGTGTAACACTTTGGAACGTAGCAGCGTTCAATCACTTCTTAACATATTTAGTGTAACACTGTATTTTAGTGATAGCTTTCATGTCTTGTTAGGGCACAAATTGTGTTAAGGACAAACCAGTATCTACACCAGTGTTCTGTGCTGTGGGCATACTACATGCTGAAATTCATCGAAACCTGTCAATTCGTTTATGTTCTTGCGACGTGAAAGAACACAAAAACGGACAGACTTCCTTTTTAACGAATAATGAGCTCTTGGAACACCCAGACCCGGGACCTTGAAATGAGCACATTTCATCCGATTGCATTCAAACTTGGCACAACAATCGACTATAGTAATAGCTTGGATTGTTTTGTTAACCAGGACAAATTATTTTTCAGTTTCAAAATGGCGGTAATTCTAATCCGATTTTACAAAATCAAAACAGATTTCCTGCTTAATTTTTGGGGAAAAGTTAATGTTAAAAGTTCATTTGTTTTACAGCTAATTAGTAACTTCCTACAGAAACGTAAACTTGTCACGGAATAATATCTCAGATTCTGTTAAAGCGTAGGTCTGTTATAATTGGATGAACTTTGACCGATTCACGATCTGTAAATTAACTCAGATACAGCGAGACTTTGTTTTAAATTCTGTCTGCAATATAAATACAAAAACATGAGGGAGCATTGACATTACATGAACTAATAATACATTAAGTGCAGCTGTTTTCTTTTTTCCTGTCTGCGCGGTAACTAGTTTTGTCCGCGATAGATTTATTTTTCATGCCTACGTGGTAATTAGTTTTGTCCCCAAAAGATTTGTTCTTTCCTGTCTGCGCGATAACTAGTTTTGTCTCCAAAAGATTTGTTTTTTCTGTCTGGGCGTTAAGTTTGTTGGGCAGTACAACTACCAATTTATAAACTATGTGCCAAAAATATAAACAGAATAACATGTAAATAAATCAAGTATATAACAGTGTTACAAATTATAAAGGTAAAGTTTTGATAAAATTCGCTCAGTAAAATCAAAATATCCCTTCAGAAATATAGGAATATGAAAACTAATACATCCAGTTAGATCGAAATACAAGATTTCAAAGAGAAATTGCTAACATTAACATTATTTTTCGTGACATATTAATCTTTAAACAATTTCTACTGTTCTGACCGTAATGCGAAAGGTTCTAAATTAAAACTAAAATATCAATAACATCTTATGTGATAATGAACAAAAAATCGATTTGTTAACACATACCCGGCCTGACCTCCCTTTAAATTTGCAATATTGTCCATTATAATTTTTACTCGATCTTTGAATCCCGCTCCTACTTCTAAAGAGAAGTAATATTCGAAGGGTTTGTATGTAAATAAAGATGGCTTACAGAGACAAGGGTTAAATCAGTGATATTGTAAAGCAAAGCTGTTTGAAACGTTCCTGACTTCTGAAATTCGATACATAAATATGCATGAAGTACTTTACGCACCCTCGCTTGGGAGTCCATTGTATCCCTGTGATAACACAGCGTTTACTTGCTTTTATCAAGGTTCAGAGACTGCCAGTGGGATAGGAAAGAGTTGCTAATAATGACAATCAAAGAAAAAGAATCCTTTATAAATTAAATCCCTGCAGGATACTTCGCTTTGGTTACGTTCTTTTTCTTTTAAAATTAAATTGAGGTTCGTTAAATTTTCAGTTATTTTTATTACGTTATTTTTTTTAATAAGTAATGATTTGTTAAATCAGCCAGTCCAAAAGAATTTAAGCACGTTAGCTAACAAAATTTCTGTATTTAAATATAATCACTGCAGATGTGATAGAAGCGAATTTTCAAAATTATCTACTTTACTAAAAAGCCAGTTAAAAATACCATTGAAGACATCTTTGATAGAACTAGTATATATAAAATTAAACGTAGTAATTGCGCAAGTATTCTTATGTCAGACACATCGCTCCTTCAAAAAAGATTTACTCGTAGAAGTAAATTATCTGCAAACTAGGCTTTATTAGAACATCACATGGGTAAAAATCATAAAATATAAAACATCCACACCAACATGGAGATATTACGCGTACATTTATGTATTAAAAGCAATATGGACATTTATAGTTGACACTAAAGATCCATATTGATATTAATGAAAATAATTTATTGAATGAATTTTTAGTGTTAGGGTTACTATCGCACTGCGACCTTTGTGGCCCATTTCTACATTCCTGAGATGCTCATTTACAGCGCCTTTTTAATCCTAATCTCTTTGTAAAGTTTAAAATTTGGAGAGGATTCAAGGTGAATAAGCCCGTACTTGTAATTAGTGAATTCCCAGTTCCTTATTGAGGTGCTTGCAGATGGTTACTCTGTTAATTCCCTTTCAATTTTTCTTTCAACTGCCCCTTATTTCGGTGGTTGTGCTCCATTTGAACAACCTTTACATTGTGCTATGAGATTCGGCTCATTCTATTTTATATTATTACTTATAGAATAACCCACAAGTAACTGAGTAAATGAGGTCCGCCTATACAGAACGTGGGCTAAGGTACATTGGAAGGGCACCAGATCTCCCAGGGCTCCGTTTGATACTCCATTAGACCAGTGTCATTCACTCCTTCAGTACGGGTGTTAGCCAAGCTAGTAGAGTACTGAATGTGTGTATATATATGTGTCCTGAGAATAGTATACGCTAGAGGTAAAGTGGGATCGCTAAGCCCATCAACTGCTCACTTCAGCCTCTTCTGCCGTATAATTTCTTAAATAATTGTAAACTCAATTAAAATAAACTTAAAAAGAATTACTGTTCACTCCTGGTAACTTGAAATCACTTGAAAAAGTTAAACACCTTCGAATTTAAGATGATCAAGTGAAAATAGTATGTTAACAAAAATTACTAAATTATTAAAGTCATAAAACAAAAACAAGTTTAATTTTGAAAAACATAGTATTAAATACGTTTCTAATTATAATGTCTCATTATACAAATTATTATTATACAAATTCTCATAAATTATAAATGAATTTAATCTTCAATCGTTTATGCATTATCAAAGACTTCCCACAAGAATACTGAACTTTATTTTTTAATACTTCTGTATTCATTGTATTAGTGTTTAAAAATTCTATAGTCATTTTCTTCAATGCAAATATCGGTTTTAACTTTCAACTGCTTTCGTCATTTCTTTCAACTAACAAAGACAACATAAAGTTGTCCTCATCTTCTCTATACTGGGTTTTGAGAAGGAATTCTCTGGCCAGAAAATTAGTCTTGAAGCCGTAGTTGAGAGCCGCCTCTTGACTGTCGGCGAGGAATCGTTCAACGCTTTCCAACACTTGGCACTTGTGGTTCGACCTCATCCTTGGCACGAAGAAGTCGTCCAGCCGGGAAACGATGGCCTGTTCGCTGCAGCTGCAAATACATACCCCGGAGTCACTGGAACACGACATGCAAGGTGTCAGGTCGGATGGCCACCAAATGCGGAGCGGAGTTGCGCTGAGGGCTCCTCTCCAGACTACGCATTTTTAGGTTTTATGTGATGACGATGATAACGACGACGGTGATGAAGATAAAGAAGATGCAAATGTTCCCCACTTTACCGCTGTTTGCCAGTTGGCAAAGCCAGTGGCTGTAAAAGCTTCTACATTTGTGTTGTCATTGAGTTAAGTTGCACAATGTTCACAGAAAAGGATTTAAGCCTGAAGCCGCATGATGCCAGTGATTGGCACATCCCCGCTCTCTGGCGTTATTTGAAGGAGACCGTTACTCGAGCGACTCGCATGGCTCCGCTTCGCTGAGCGCAACTCCTTTCCGCAATTGGTGGCCACCCGGCCTTAACGTTATTAATAAAGCCAAACTGAAATAGAGTCATCCAGCCAGAAAAGAATAGCTTAGCCTATTTTTTGCAGTTGAAATTAGAAATAGGAAAAAGACATAATTATTTTTTTTTCATTTTTTAACTTTGAAAATCCAAAAAAGGAGCCCTAACTGCCGTCAGATTAATTTTTGCCTTTAAAATAGAAAAATGAAAATTTACAATTCAAGTTTTCTAAAAACAGGTTCGGGTAAAAAACTATATTTTTAAAAAAAGATTCAAAGGCTCACGAGTTTTAAAATATTTAACAGATTTTGTCGAATAACAAACTTGTGAAGGTATTACATTAAAACTATTTTCATGGTTGAACCGAATCGAACAAAATTACAAACGATAGCGTGTTGAAACACAAACACACGCGCGCGCGCACGCACATGCACACACGTATATACACACACACGCACGCACAAATCATACTTCAAAAAGTAATTCTGTTAGGCTAACAATAGCAGTATTTATATCTTTTAACGTTTAATCTTCGTTAAACTTTCTAAAGTATAAATTTCGTAAATCTAAGACAATTTTTAAATTATCTATTAATAGACTTATATACGTACGTTTCACGGTAATTTATCGACACCGTTTCGCAATAAATCGTCGTGTAGTAAGTACACTGTTTGTATAATTGTATTAAATTTACGTCAGCGACAATTCACTTAATAAACTACAAACAGTGTTGAAGGGGAGGGTTGACAGTTTGTATTAGATTTTACGCCTCTAAAACCAGTGTTTAACCAGAACAGCGCCGTCAGTGACGTAACAATTAGTAGTGATATACTCGGCCCCAGAGCGTGGTGTGTCTTATTTAAGCCGACATCCGATGAATCCTCGGAGGGTTCCTTACCAGCAGCAAGAAGAGGCGGGCTTACTGAGGTCGGGCAAGTCGCTGGGGAATTGATGAACGTGTACAGCAGAGAGGAACTTGCGCAAAGATTTCGGCAGCTCTGCTTTTCCGTCCGGTATGGTGGTCGTTTTCCACTTGTAGACATTATCTGTACACATAAAAATAAGTTATCAACTAAATAAAACTATTGAATATAAATGTACTGAAAACGCAGCCAACATTATAAACACTGTGCTAGATATAAGCGGCTAAAGTCCTCGTAGTTATACTATGTGCCTCTAGGAACGCTGTAATCTGCAAGGGCAGGAGGTGGGGACGTTTGAGAGAATAGACAGTACCGTTATCTGTTTAACTGTAGTTGAAATCTCTGCCGCAAGCAGCGAGAGCTCACTTATTTTTGATCAGAAAGTCCAATCTAATTCTATATACAAAACATAATTTGGCGTATTTAATAAAAAAATGCTAGACTTTGCTCAACTTGTTCGTATTATTTAAAGTCCCACGACCATACACACACACACACACACACACACACACACACACACACACACACACACACACACACACACACACACACACACACACACATATTACGAACTTCAAAGAAATATCTACAGGCTTCTTGATTCTCATTTCAAGGCCTCGAGTCTGGGACTTACCATGATGGCTGCATATAGCTCACTTTTCCAATAGAATGTCGCTCAAAATGAATATAATACTACAATTCATGGGATATTTTTGTAATACAAATAGTTTTTATTTCCACATTAAGAAATGCGTACATACTTGTTGTAAGATTAGAGCCATTCGATTTGGACCAAATATTTTATCTCAGCTGTTATCCAGCCATGTGTAAACATAACCCCGAATCGAGTTCATCAACTTAAATTAAATTCTTGTCGGACTGTTATCTTCAATTGAATCAATTTAAATGTTAAACTCGTGATTGTAAAAGGCCTTTTAGTAGGCGTTAGGCAACGTCTGGCATTTGTGTCGAAAGTCGATACAGCTGATTTTACATTTCTAACGGTTCTTTACAAAGCAGTTCTTACAACAATTACCAGCTGATATGAGATTTTATTACGACAAGAACAGACCTTTGGGAATTCTGTTTTAAATTTGGTCATACTGCTTGCGATCGCGTATAAAATAATACACTGACATGTAGACAGTGCAAACATTTTTCACATTAAATTCTTTCCTCAAAGATATCGGTTCAGGACCTGTCGTGAAATTAAGTAAAAATTCTGCCTAATTTATGAAAACCGGTAAAACAGTTTTTGCAAAATTTTGACGCAAATTGAATTAAAAGCATGTTTTCGGTTTTGCATTAAACGAAAAAAATTATAGCTGCACTCAGTCGACTCGCTGAAGTCATAGAAGCAAATTACCAAATGTATTTTTCTTTATAAACATGCATCATATATTATGGCTGGTTTTGATGCTGGATTTTGCGGGACGCGTGATGCGAGGAACATGTTTATATTAATATATAACGGTATATTTTGCGCGTCGCGACTCATATTAAATTAATTATAATTAAAAATTTCTGTTTCCCCCCGGGATCGAACCGGGGACCTTGCACGTGTAAGGCACACGCGATAACCGCTACACTACACAAACTACCAAGACATTTGACCGATTTGTGTATATGAAATGAATCGTTAATTTAATTTTGCTAGTTAAATTAAAAGGTCAGATGTTAAATTAAAATCTAGCAATGTTAATTTGGCGTGTTTTCGATCAAACTACCGTAATTAAAATAAAAAATAAGGAGAAAACTTAATACACGATTTTTACGTTTGGTTCAACAACAGAAATGTTTTACCTTTTTTTTGCAACTCTAATTTCGTTATCGTAATGACCATTAAAATCTGTATAATTTTTAAATTACATTTAAAATACAAAAATTAACCCTGGCCGCCGTCAAATTGAATTTCTTAATTTCAACGGATTTCGAGAATTCAAAAAGCTAGTTTATGCAGGCTGTTAACGCTGAATACGATAGTGAAACTAGATTTTCAAAAACACTTTTAATTTACAAAATCATGAATTTTGAAATAATTGAAATGTCCGCCATTTTGAAACAGTTAAACGAATTTCGTTATCTATCGAACTTGTCCAAGCATGACAGCATTATGGATCGATTTTTGTGTCGTTTGAATTAATCGGACTAAAATTGCGAACGTGAACATGCTAATACGCAGACAAGCGTTCTGGGTTTTACCACGATGGCTGCTCCAACAGCTCATTTAGCGATGGAAAATCGCTAAAAACATCCTTCAAGTTTTTGAGTTTAAAATCACTTTGGTTTTACAAAGTTAGTTGTGAAACCTAAAAATTAAAACATCCCACGAAATGACAGGTTGATATCCGAGACAAACGTATCCGCCATCGGTCTGCCCGTCTTCGTCATTAGTCAAGTTGTCAGTCTCTCTTCCGTCTTCTGTCGCCTCTCTTATCTGTCATCGTTTCCACGTCTCTGTTTTGTCTGTCTCGGTTGACACTTCGGTTACCCTTTTGATTCATTATAGATTTGCTGTTCTATAATTCCATCTGTCGCTCTACGAAATTAAGCACACCACCTCTACCAGCGTCTTTATTAGTGATTTTCCATTCGTATTCAGGACCAGACTCAATGAAATGAGCACCGATCCATGACTTCTTAAGCGCATTTTGAAGGGTATTTAAAATTTGTACATAGTCTATGTGAATATGATCCGACTTAACTCAAAAGGCACACATTTTTTTAATAGTTTGAACAAGTTCAGTACACATCAAAGTTCGTTTATCCGTTTAAAAATGGCTGCCATAAAAAATTCAGAACATTTGTGTAGAATTTAACGCTCGTTGCGTTGTTGATTGTGTTTCTAGAATTTGATTAGCCGTTATTTAAATTAATAACTTTGTTTCCCGTTGAAATTTGTTATACATTTTCTTTACATGTACGCAATTTTAGCTAGTAGGTCTATCAAGTAATTAAATACAAATGAGAATGCTTACTTCAATTTAAAAAAAAACAATAAACAAAACACAGTAAGATAGAATTAAAAATAAAACCGTACAAGGAAAAACTGACAGGATGAAACCAAAATAAATAAAAGTATGGAACTCGGGGAGCTTAAGATAATGATATCTTTGCTGAATATATAATTAGTTTGAAAATGTTTTTACAAATATCTTGTTTTATTTAAATAAATAAATACTTGAACCTAGCTTCTAATTATTTATAGTAGTTATAGTAAAAGTCAGCTGTTTTTATTGAACAGTTGGTATGCTATAATAAATTTCAGGATATGTTGTTAAAAACTAGCAATATCAATATCAATAGCATTAATTGATATTAATTAATTTAATTTTTACAGCACACACACACACACACACACAAAACATACACAATGCTTAAACAATGCTTATAAAAGTTTTAATTAATTTCGAATGTATTTATAAAAGGTTAAAATGTGTACGTGTTCTTCAAGGAAAAATATCGAAACCAAAGTAAGACAAAGTTTTCATGTAATATGCGTGTACTGTTTTCGAAAAGGAGGAAAAAACGAAAGAGACAGATAGAGAGACAAAATTCGTTTCCTCGTTTCCGTTTCACATTTACGTTACATTAAAAAGTTCGTGACACTTATTTTCTATGCACTCCTCTCATAAAAGCTAAAATTAAAAGCATCGCTTCAAAAAACAATGAAATTAAGTTAAACTATCGTAAAAACCAGTTTTGACTCCCTAGGCAGTGCGAAGCTACGCGGTTTGTCGCTTGACTCAGCTCAGATCCGTTACGATTTCAGCAGCCGCAATTACAGAAAAAACAATAGGTTAGGTTTTGAATAAGTAGTCCACTCCGAATTTGGTAACCATCCGGCCTAAGAAAGGTTATAACTGATATTAACACTGTACCTGCAATCATACATTTGTTGCACTTGCTGTAGAAGGGCGACACCTTCTGCAAAAGAAGGGATATGAAGTGAGATATGCATGGTATGTACGGTGGGCTGGCAGTGTGGGTGTTGTACATCTCTTGGAACAGTGAAAGTCGAGGGTCCATGTAGCGATGGCATAGGTCCACGAAGATGCTGCAAACAAAAGCAACAAAATGGTTTCAGAGCGTTAAGCAGTGGAATTTTAATTCTTACCTGTGAATGAATGAATGACTTTATAGGGTTACTATTGCGCTGCTGCCTTTGCAGAGCCATTGTGCCCAGCTTTCTGTATTCCTGAGATGCTCAGTTACAGCGTCTTTTACAATACTAGTCTTTCCATAGGGTCCAGGGATGTAAGGGGTGTTCAAGGTGGGTAGATCTCCCACTTCTAACTGGTGACTTCCCAATTCATGTACGCGCAGATGCTTCTTCTACTAATTGCCTTACAATTTCTCCCCCTTACTTTTAATCCTTATCACGGAGGTTGTGCCACATTTAGCCAGCTTTATGTTATGTGGTGAGTTCCAGTTTATTCTAACATATGCTTCCATGACATTCTTTCTCGTGTTAACATGAGTAGGTAGAGAAATTACGTCCACCCAGACAGAGCCCCGCATGTATGGGAAAGTACACTGGGAGGTTGCCGGTATCCCAGGGCTCTGTTGTTAAGCCGGTGTTATTCACTCCATAAACACGGGTTGTTTTACACTTTGGAGTTAGCCAAGCAAAGTAGCGTTTATGTGTGTGTGTGTGTGTGTGTGTGTGTGTGTGTGTGTGTGTGTGTGTGTGTGTGTGTGTGTGTGTGTGTGTGTGTGTGTGCCTAATTTCCTAAAAAAATTGAAAATACGGATTCGAATTTTCGTTGCCAGTAAATTTCCACTGTGAAACGAGCAAATGTACCTGCCATCATGGTAAAACCAGAATATCGAGTATGATTACCGTAGCGTTCGTCTAATTACTGTCTGATTTGATTTTTTTTTTTTTTTTGGCAAAAAGCCTGAAAGATTAACATCGCCCAAAACAGAATCGGAAAGAGATTATCAATTATAAAATTACCCTATTCAAAATAAGAGAATTTTCTAAAGTTCAAAATAAAATTTCTAATAGGTCAAATTTAAGGAATTAATAAGAGTTAATAAACATCATAAAATATAAAAATATTAAGGTATTTTCAATGAATTATTATAAAGTTTGAAGAATAAAATACGACAAGGATGTAAATAGTCCATTGAAAAATAATAATAATAATAATTATTATTATTATTATCAATTAAATTTTATAAAATAAATTTTTGAACGACGCATGAAATTTATTACTCGGTAAATAGCCGAAACATTGTATTTCAAAGTTTCCTTTAAAGTACTGCCTAATCCACACAGCCGGCGCAGGTTCCTTAAGGTATTACAATCTTGCAATTTATGTTCGATTGTAATGTGTGATTCACAAAGCTCACAAACAGGTTTGTCCCCGCGTCCCATCAGAAATCCTTGTGTCAAAAGGGAGTGTCCAATACGAAGACGAGTAACTACAACTTCTGCCCCACGACTTTAATGTACAAACGACCTCCAAAAACGAACAGTATTTTTAATTCACTTCAGTTTGTTATTGCCGACAGCTGCCCACTCATTTTCCTATTTCAAACGTAACACACAAATTAACTTACGTAAAATCTAGGTTAAGTTTGTTACCCAATGAAATACGTTCGAACGTTTCAAAATGGCGGCATTCAAAATCTTACAAAATCTTAAGGTTTTTCCGAAAATCCGACCACACATAAAACCAACGTTAAAATCTGCTTTACGTGTTTCAAATTTCATTAAAAATACAAAATACGCTATATTCATTTTAGTGTTTTTTCAATATAAAATTTAAAATGTACACTATGTAAATTTTAAAGCTGGTAACTATATTCAGATTTTCAGAAAACCGTTATATTTTGAATAACATCTAATTTTAAAGTGTTGAAGACAACACTTGCTGTATAACAAACTTATTCGTCATCACCAATATAAATTTTTGTGACACTTTTTGAAAAAAAAACGGACAACAATTACAAAACGCCCGCCTAAAAAACATTTGGACGTACATTTTGACGGACAATCGGACAACGCTAAGTTAAACACGTTTCTTGTATAGTCTGCTTCACCACATTAGCTACAGAATTACCCAGTTTCACGTTATCTCATACAAATTACATTCTCAGCTGCCGCTGACAGATGTTGAGAAGGAAAGACTGATAAAAACGTTGTTACGTTTCGCCTTCTCACAGGTGAAGCTCGAATTTTTCCCTCTAAAATATGAGGCTTTCCTCCCCAAACTGCACGAATAACTCCAGCAGCCTGCTTTCTCCGTCCGTGACTGTCTAATTGTCTGCTTCGCGGAATTCGTTCTTGTGACGTGTAAACCTAACGTGAGAGTCGGCCAATCAATTGATCCACATGTATATGGATGTCTATTAAGTGTAAAATGTAATCATTTACAAAGAAAATACATCTCGAAGTACAAAGAAAGCTTGGAGATTGTAATATATATATCATATATAACATATATATATATATATATATGTGTGTGTGTGTGTGTGTGTGTGTGTGTGTGTGCACACGCGCGCGCGCTTTCTGTGTACATCGCTGAATATTAAACCAATATATCGATTTTGATCAAATTTGTCATATAAGTACCATTTGCCATTCTGAAGAAAACTCTTCTATACGGACTTGGAGGAACAGTGGGGATCTCCAGTGTATAAGGTAACTTGGAAATACCATCTGAACAAAATCCGAATGTATCACGGAAAAATTTGTATAGGCTATGTATGTCTCGTATCTAAGATTGCGAGGCTCTTGACTGTAGGAGACAAAGAGTATTTCACTTCCAATATCCTGAGGATCTCCAGCTGAATTTGTTATTCAGTGGAAAATTCATTGAGGGAACCAGTTTAATTAACTAGAATCCGACGGTTTTATAAAATGGGTGCTTCGATCACCGTTCCAGAGTCCCCATCACATGTAACAATTACTTGGTATCAATCATTCGGCTTTAACGATTTTACTCAAGTTCAGTTTGTTACTATTCAAACAAAACAAATAAAGCTCCATTCCAAATTACAAAATAAAAAATGCTGTAATTTCTCAAAACTTATTCATTAAATTTTGCAAACAAATGAATCAGATTAATGAGATAAAATCATTGTGATCTTTTACTATTCGGACATTCGCTTCAGTCACGGTAAAATGACAGTTATTATTTTTATTTAATAGGTTGTATTAAGGATTATCATAAACGAACTTACCAATAATTGGTATAGTAATGCTTCTTAACGTACGCCCAGGTAGCGTGTAGCCTGTACACCGCTGGACACTGTAACCCACACAGAATGTTTTTGGCCGACTGCATGTTCTTCAGCAAATCACTGTACGACGCCATTTTGATGAACTTGATTATTACGCGCGCTCGATTCTGCCAACAAACGTTTATCGTAAAGTCCACTGCCTTTTAATATACGTGGCGTCCATTTTGTTTGGGCCACCGTTGTGATCTTTGAAACTTCAAGGCTTACAGCAAGCTTACTTTGAATGTCTACAAAAAATTTGAGTTCAAAAATGTGTGTACCATTTTTAAATATGGCGATCAATTTAAAAAAAATTAATGGAACACCCTATATTTAATGGTGTTTACGAATTCTACACATTTCTTCTAAACACCAGGGTGGACCAAATTTATCATTAGGTTCTCCAGTGCATAACATCTACACTAAGGTTACTTCTAGAGGTTAATGGGTTTTGTATCCTCTGGCACTGCGATCAAGGTAACTAAGCTTCTTGGATTTTAATTCAGTAGACTGGAACCCTTAATGTGTTTTGTGTCAAAGGAGAGGAGTTTCAAAATTTATTGTTTCAAACTGTAATTACCATTTATCCATTTATTGATTTTTCGATTAGACTACATTCTGTTAGAGGTTAAAGAGTTTTATATCGCCTGGCACTGCGGTCAAGGCAACTAACCCTCTTGGATTCTAATTTAGTAGACTGGAACCCTTAATGAGTTTAGCAGTCCACTGACTAGCTCATTCTGCTGGATGTCTTTAGGGTCCTGCAGACCAAACAGAGGGCAAATGTAGTAGACTATTTGAACGCAATGTTCAAGTAAGGTCAGCATGCCAAATTCAAGCCCCGCATCCGAATGGAACCGCAACATTAAAGGGATTCGTTATATTGATGTACAAACATTGTTTGACTATTTGATGATTCCAATTTATATATATTGTTAAATTAAGCTATAAATAATTATAAAATTATACTTAAGCATACGAAACAAATTGCATCTTTCAATACTGTTGGGGGCTCTAGCTCATAAACGCGGTTATGTTTACGAAAATTGTTTGAAAAACGAAAAGTCATAAAATGGTGTAATATCCGAAAATACTATCAAATATAGAGTGCCTTCCAGCAGAGGCAGCTTGTGGGATTAGCAATCTCACCGTACCTCTATTTCATACTACTCTCACTCGTCTTGAAGTGTAAAGCGCCCCATGCTGATGACCACATGTCCCTAGCCACTTGTGGGTGGTGCCCACGAGTAAGAAACGATTGAGCGGAATCTTACCGCACTACAATAAGCTGACCAAATGGAGCGATACTTCGTAATAAGGGTAGAGAAGAGAAAAATTGAAAGGAATTAGCGGAGCACGCATCTACAAGGACATCAGTTAGAAGTGAAGGGAGTTACCTACTTCAAATCCCAGCGTTAGAGAAGGCGTTGTAACTGAGAATATCAGGAATATATAAGTGGACAAAGATGCCACTGATTTTATTGTATATTTAGAGATAGGAGAAAATCAGATGTTCAGTTTGAACATTAAGTTTGTTCAAAATGTTCTGAGTTTGAAGGACCACAGGTTGAACAGGCTATTGACAGAAGAGATATTTGAGATAAAGATGTATTTTGGTTTAAGGAGCTACAACTTTTATGTGGAAAACATAATGTAGATTTATATAAATATCTGGACAGTAGCAAAATAAAGTTGAGGATAGAGAGATTACAAGATTTTATTAAAAGAGTTTTGAGGAATAACTTAATATTTAAGGAACAAAATTCTTAGTTTTTATAAAAAATTAAATTTTGATTTAAAAGAAAATCATTATGCCTGTGGTAGTATTAGTTTAGGGACGTTAAGAGGAGAGTTGGTAAATGTAAATTTTAGGGTAGTAAGGCATATGTTCAATGTGCAACAAGTTATAAATAGTGAATACTTACCACTATCTAGCGGAGTTTAAAGTACAATGGTTTGGTTCTGCACTATTAAGTAAGAAAGAGTGTATCGGGTATTTAAACGGGAAGAATTGGTCAAAATTGTTTGTTTATCATATGGAGCCTATAAATATAGAAAATATTTAGTTGTATATAATTATTAACGGATGAGTTATTGTACTGATTAAAATTTTTGAATGGTTAATGTTAATTGTGTCTTGAGAATATTAAAGTAGGGAACACCCTACAGATGGATAGCATCCATGTATCTGAGTTTTTCTGTAAGTAGTTAACAAATTTATTTATTGATGTTGTAGTAAATAAATTTATATTAATAATATAATATATATTAACTTATAATAACAATAATAATAATAACAACAACAATAATAATATGTGTGATGTTAAATGTCCCAAGGTATGAAAGGAAATGAGCTACAGCCAGCTCTGCTGCTAAGGTTTTGAGTAGAAGGATACCTTTTGTTTTCACAGAGGATTACTAATAGATGGTATAGTTTGTGTATGTCTCTACTGACTCACCTGCTTTTTAAAAACCAAACCCGAGACATCCCATTAGTCTTAGGATACTGGTAGCCCTTACAAATTAGCTATAGGCTAATTTGCGTAATACAATAATACATTCAATAGAAAAGGTTCAAGTATTCAAATATCTCCTTCACCTAAATACGGATTTTGTAAGGAATAAGTATTACGCAGAATAATTTATATAAGTGTATGTCTTATTGAGTTTCAAGTAGGTTCTGACAAAAAACAATAAAACTAATTATTCAAAAAATAATATAAAGTAGTATAGGCTTATAACATACTTTACTTATTTCACACAGTTCGGCAAAACGGGTCTTGTTCTACTTTTACCTTTTAATGAAAAGTTTTATGTAAAAAACGTTTTCTTTGAAAAGGAGAACAAGCAGTTAACATCTTTATTTAATTTATTTTTTAATTTAAAATTTCGAAATTGTCCTTTGGAGACAGATGATCTAAAATAGCATGATTGCTCCACCCTAATTATTTTATAAAAGTTTACAAAAACACACAAGTCACTTTTGCACTGTCATACTGCTAACGCATAAGATACAGGTTCAAGTTTGTACCCTAGCTGAGACTTACCAACAGGCTAGGTTGCCTTCAGCCTAATTTTCCTCTGTTACTAAGACCAGTTGAGATGTTAAAAAAATAAAAGCCACAATTAAACTTAATGCAGAAATTGATTTAAAGTTCTTTAAATTTCACTTTATAATATTTTAATTGATAATGCAAATATAGCGGATGAAAAGCTATAATTTAAAGGTTGAAATTTACAATTCTACCATTTACAAATTTTACAATTAGTGAAATAATTTCAATTTACTTGAAACACCTTCTTATATTATAAATAGGTTTTTTAAATAGTTCAGTAGACAGCTTCCAAATTTACATGAACATTTCTTAACATTGATCTAAAACGTTTTCCTTTACGCAGCAAAAAAAGGCCTTACAGTCTCCCAATTCAAATCTTATCTTAGGTGAAATAATTTCAGTACTTACAGCATACCTGGTTAACGTTAGCCTGCCATTATTTTGTTGAAAAAGTGAAAAGCACTACTTGGTGAAACACCCATTACTCGTCACTAACGTTATCTTGTGCGACCGTTACATTCTGTGTACTTGCAAGCAATTGCCTCGATAGCATTAAAAAAAAAATGCTGGAACTTACAGAAAGTAAGGCAGCACTGCTTGTGGTGCAAAAAGCACGCCTGCGTTTTGAAAGCCTGACAAAGCCTACCAGCTGTGTCCAAACGCGCGCTGTTTTAAAATCTAAACGTTACAACAACACCACCACCACCCACAACAACAACAACAACAACAACAATAATAAATAATAATAATAATAATAATAATAATAATAATAATAATAATAATAATAATAATAATAATAATAATAATAATAATTATTATTATTATTATTATTATTATTAACATTATATTAGTTCAGTAAACAAACACTCGGAGCAACAGATAAACGGAAAACATTTTATGATTGCCGACATGGAATCCAAACTAAAAACATATAAGTGTGTAATAAATTTAAAAAGGCAATGAATAAAGAGTTTGTCGGTCCGAACGCCCTTTAGGGAGCATTGAAAACAACGACCGGGTATAAACATCTCGTAACCACTTGCTTCACATCTTCTTTAATCCGTTCTTTTCAAAACTTGACCCAAAAAGGCTATTCGGTTTCATTGTTATTGGATGTAGAATGTCTTGTGTGTCCCCCCACCCCCACACCGCCCACTAAAGTGTCCTCAGCAGATATTTATTTAATGGCTGAAACACGCGTGGATCAAGTGGAATGTAAAATACAAACTTTTTCAAAATGTAATTTGCTAAACTTAAAACTATACAACACATACACACACACACACACACACACACACACACACACACACACACACACACACACACACACACACACATATATATATATATATATATATATATATATATATATATATATATATATATATATATATCCAATTTTATTTAATCTTTGAACACAAATTGATTTTGGTAATACTTTGAAAAGTTAGTTAAGTAGTTTCAAAATGGCAACCATTTTAAATATTTAAGAATGAATAATTGTTTTTTCCTTAATTATTTTTACAATTATTAATTAAATTTTGCTACTGTAATCAGCGTTAGAAACAGCGTACTTTAGCATTTTGAATTTTTCCAAATCCTTTGAAAATAAGTGATTTAATTTTGACGTCGTTCAGGGTTTATTTTCGTGTTCGCAATGCAATGCAATTTGAAAGTATAAAATGCTAAATTATCCAAATTTCAATATGATGGTGAAGTATGATTTTCAAAATAGTTACGATAAAGAGAAATAATTCTGTAAATTTGCTTTAATGATTTCAACACAACATCTTTACAAAGATTATTTAATACAAGCGTAAGTTAGCTGTATATAAATAAAAATCCGCCTTTGAATAAATAAATAAATGTAGTTTCCCAGGGAGAAACCTTTAAACAAGAGCACTTCTCTCCACTTCCCCGGGGAAGGACTACGAACGGGAACTATGTACGTCTGTGGTTTACTTCCCACAGGAATATCTGGAGTACGTTATTATCTTGTAAACTTTTATCCTGGGACTACGGTAAGCATAGAAATATTTACGTAGATTTCTGAATAATATTTATCCCTTATTCTTGAGTATAGGTAATATTTATCTCGAGGGATATGCAATAAATGTTTTTATACCAAGTATTATTATTTTGTTTAACTTTTAGCTTTTACAATATGGTGCACATTATGATGACGTCAATAATGTGACGTCATTAATTTATGTTTATTTGTATGGTGCCATTTAATGTGTATGCTATCCAAGTACGTATATACAACGTAAAGGTTCTGTTTTTAAAATTGTCACCTGATGGAATATTTATGACATTATTAGTAGAAAGGATGACACTAGTAAAAATTGACATTGACAATAGCTGTTTGATGACGTAATCGATCAGCCGATTACTGGTCTGTGACGTGACGTCAGCCATCGTAGAACATATCCAGTCCGTTTCCAAGCACCATCATGTACCGTGCCCAACCCGTCGCCATTATGTACTGACCTCAGCCCATCACCATCATGTACCCTGCCCACCCTTTGGTGTCATCATGGTACGCACCCAGCACGTCGCCACTAGCCCAGCCATTGGTGCAATAACGGTGTCTACCCGTTGGCAGGAAATCGTATGTCGTTAATCTATGACGACGACGAATGATGTTAATATGTCTCTAATTCTCTAATTATATATATATATATATATATATATATATATATATATATATATATATATATATATATATGTAGGCCCTAAGTATAAAACGATATAGTGTATGAAAGAAACATAACAAGCTATGTTGTACTTGAAATCAGCTGTTTTTTTTTTTTTTAAACCAGTTAGTAGTGGGTGATTGTATGTCGTTTCCTACCGTCGACGACGACGAGTGTAATGAAATTGACAAATAACGAGTTACTCCGCCCTGAGAGTTAACCCCACCGGTTCTTAAGCCTCAACAGGCCCTGTCGCCGACCTTGCCGAATGCATTATAAACGGTTACAACGTGCACGTGTTCTTCAACTAAGGAAAAATACCGAAACCAAAGCAACACAAGGTTTTCATGTAATAATACGCATATAATGTTATCGAAAAGGAGAAAAAGAAGAAAAAGAAGAAAAAAATATAGACGAAATTCGTTTGCTCGTTCATTCCATATTTCCATTACATTCTTCCGTTCGACAAACTTTTTTTCTATTCATTCCTGCTTCTAAAGCTAACAACATACATCAATCAAAATCGAATCTGTGCAAGGTCAAAGTACTTCCGTAGCTTTTAAAAGTAGAAGTAACTGTAACGACACTATTTAAATAATGAAACAAGATTATAGTGACCTCCCCTATAACTTACCTTTATAGTAACACATTTAACAACAAGAGTGGCCACCAGGCAGGATATCCTTTGGGAGAAGGACACTAATGCCACCATGTTGGGGGCGTTCTGGATACACTTCTGGCTCAATATGGTTCCAAGTTCTTCCGAGGGTATCTGCAATAAAATAGATATTTTAAACCTCGAATCAAATTGAATACTTTATGAATGAATTTATCACAATACAGATGTAGCATTGCAATGTGAATATTTATACTAGTAATTTCAAAAACATTTCCTTTGCATGTTTAATGGATTTTAAATACAGAGTGTCCAGAAGTTACCTAATCAAACTTCAAAGTCTGATAGCGCAAGATAAACTTTCCAAAGACAGTCATTTAGAAGTCCAGACCAGTCAGTCCAGATTTTCATGCAAGAAAATTTTCTTAGTTTTCCCCCATGTACAATTCCTGTTTTTTTTTTAAAGTTATAACTTTGGCCATTTGGGGGGATTTAGTAAAAGTACGTTATAGGTTATGTTATATAAGTGTTTCTAAAACAAAAACAAAAATAATTTTTAAAACTACAGATATTAGAAATTTTAAACGTCACCAATCTGAAAAATCGTTAAATTTACAAAAACGTACAAAAACATTCTGTTTAAATGGCATTTATTTTAAGCTGTGTCTTGAACGATAAACCAAAATCGTTATACCTTTGAAATGCCTACAACAACCAAGGTTTAGATTAAATTATTCCTGATTTGTCCATAATTATATCTTATATCTTTACTATTATATTTACTATTATATTTTAACCTATACAGTAAAAATAAATAAAATGTACATTTAGAATAAAAATGTTTTTGTCCATTATAAAATAATTCAAATAAAATAACATACAACAGCATTATAATTAATTTTTTGCTAATAAATCGTCGTATAAGTAAAAAGCGTTAAAATAATTTTAAGAAATTGCCCATTCCAATCAGATTTCAAAAGGATCAAATGCCAATCTGATAGGGCTGAGAGAAACACGTACAACCCCTAAATCACCCCGCAGCCACTGTCGAACTGAACACGAGTTCTGTTTTGTTTCAATCTTTCAGCGAGGTCTTGGAAAATTTCCGATTTCCGTGAAGACAAACAAAAACATACCGTGTTACCTTTCATTCGTTTATTTATATACTAGCTGTTACCCGTTGCGGCTTTGCCTGCAATTATAATGTAAGCAATAAAATGTATAGTCAATTTTCAAAATCAGAATAGGTCATTTCATTTTAATATATTGCTATATACAATATTATATGATTTATGGTTTTCAGCAGACATATAAATTTTTGCTACTCGATACGGTAAAACAGGGTCATGTCATATTTTAATAAAATACAGTATTATTAAAAAGTCATTATTATACAATTAAACTGGAATAGTATTGTGTTTATCTCAGATACCTAAAACGTGTTCACACCAAATGTAATCTCATTTGGTCCAGTGGTTAAAGTGTATTTGAATAACAAACCAATAAACAAAAACAAACTTTCAGAAATATAATATGATTAGCTGTTACCCGTCACGGCTTTGCCCGCAATCGTAATATATATTAAAGATCATGCATTACCGTGTTAGGACCAACAACCGTGTTAGTTAAGTTTTGGAGTACTCTTTAAAAAAAATTAAGGTTTTTTTCCTGCATCACCGTTTAACCCAACAACCGTGTCAGTTATGTTTGGAGTACTCTTTTTAAAAAAATAAATAAAGGTTTTTTAATGCTTCACCGTGTTAGGCCTAACAACCATATTAGTTTGCTAATGGAGTATTCTGTAAAAAAATATAAATATTTTTCACGCATTACTATGTTAGGCCTAACAACCGTGTCAGGATATGTAGCCTAGTATTTTTAAAAAAAATATTAAGGTTTTTTCACGCATCACCGTGTTACTTAAGTTATGGAGTACTCTTTAAAAAAAATATAAAGTTATTTCCATGCATAACCGTATTAGGCCCAACAACCGTGTCAGTTAGGTTATGGAGTACTCTTTTGAAAAAAATAAATAAAGGTTCTTTTAATGCATCACCGTGTTAGGCCTAACAACTATGTTAGTTAGCTTATGGAGTATTCTTTAAAAAAATATAAAGATTTTTCACGCATGACTATGTTAGGCCTGACAACCGTGTCAGTTAAGGTTTGGATACTCTTTAAAAAAATAAAGGTTTTTTTCACACATCACAATGATAGGCCCAACAATCATATCAGTTAGGATATGTAGTATTCTTTAAAAAAAAATATAAAAGTTTTTTTACACATCACCGTGTTAGGCCTAATAACCATGTCAGTTAATATACTTAGTATTCTTTTAAAAAATTTAAAGGTTTTTTCACACATCACCGTGATAGGCCTAACAACCGTGTCAGTTAAGATATGCAGTATTCTATAAAAAAATATAAAGGTTTTTTTACGCATCACCGTGTTTGGCCTAACAACCGTGACAGTTAGGATATGTAGCCAAATAATCTTTAAAAAAATATAAAGGTTTTTTCACGCATCTCCGTGTTCGGCCTAACAACCGTGTCACTTAGGTTATGCACTATTCTTTTAAAAAATGGGTTTCCTATCACCCAAACCCGTGTTTGATCTGTAGATCAGTAAAACAATAAAAACACGTCTAAAATCAGTACAACACGGTACCGATTTTCGCCGGTAGCAATTTTGAGGTTATGTTGGTCACTTTTATTTTCGAATTTTATCGTACTTCTCCTGCTTTCATATTTTGGATTTTTGCTTTTGGGCACATAATAAAGCATTTTAGTAAGAAAAATATCGAAAACTCCAATAGATGCTGCACTGCATATTTACCATTTTTTCATATAATGTAATTACACAAATATATATACTACCTTATAATTAAAGTATCCTAATAAAATTGTATATAATATATATATTCTGCACTCTGCTTTAAAAACATTGAATAGTCTTAAATGAAAAATACCAGATTGTGATTATTAGATGAAAATGTAACATTAAAAACAATAATTTTGCAATAAATAAAACATAGATTAAGATTTGTAAAATGGGATTAGATCTATGTCCATCTCAGGTGCCTAAATCTCATGTTCAGTAAACAGTAATTAAACCTAACTATAGTTAACAGATGTTACAAAACTAAAAACTGATAATTATTTTGGGCTAGGTAAGTAGTATAATGACGTTTTGTAAAACGGGAATAGGCCTATATGTATCTCTGATACTTAAACCATATACGTACCAAATTCCATCTCAATTGGTCCAGTGGTTAAAGCGTGATTGAATAAAAAACAAACAAACAAACAAACAAACAAATAAACAAACAAACAAAAAACACACAAACTTTCAGAAATATAATATGAATTAGATACTAATATCGGAGCTACACAAGCTGGGTGTTATTAACTGTTTCCTTATCTACGAATTGAATTGCTTTTGGATAAATTTGTAATTTGGGAATTAACCAGGTAATTTGGAATAAAATGGTAGGACTAAAACCCGGAAACATGAAATGCGCACCGATCATGACTTAAAGAACACATTTTTTGGAGTTGTGTTCAGTTTACAGAGCTTAAAATAGGTCGAAAAACTCGTCTATATATAAATTCTAGCTGTTACCCGTTGCGGCTTTACCTGCAATTATAATGTAGGCAATAAAATTTATAGTCGATTTTCAAAATCAGAATAGGTCATTTCATTTTAATATATTTCTATTCACAATATTATACGATTAATGGTTTTCGGCCAAGAAATATACATTCTTGCTACTCGATACTCTAAAACAGGGTCCTGTCATATTTTAATAAAATACAGTATTATTAAAAAGTCACTATTATTCAATTAAACTGGAATAGTATTGTGTTTATCTCAGGTACCTAAACCGTGTTCATACCAAATTTAATCTCAATTGGTCCTGTAGTTAAAGTGTGATTAAATAACAAACAAATAAACAAAAACAAACTTTCAGAAATATAATATGATTACCTGTTACCCGTCACGGCTTTTCCCGCAATCGTAATATACATTAAAGTTCACGCATGACCGTGTTAGGACCAACAACCGTGTCAGTTAGGTAATGGTGTATTTCTTTTTTAAAATAAAGGTTTTTTAACGCACCACCGTGTTAGTTAAGTTATGGAGTACTCTTTAAAAAAAATTAAGGTTTTTTTTCCTGCATCACCGCATTAGGCCCAACAACCGTGTCAGTTAGGTTCTGGAGTACTCTTTTTTTAAAAAATAAATAAAGGTTTTTTTAATGCATCACCGCGTTAGGCCTAACAACCATGTTAGTTAACTTATGGAGTATTCTTTAAAAAAATATATAAAGATTTTTCACGCATCACCATGGCCTAACAAACGTGTCAGTTAAGGTTTGGAGTACTCTTTAAAAAAACTAACGGTTTTTTCACACATCGCCATGATAAGCCCAACAACCATGTCAGTTAGGATATGTGGTATTCTTTAAAAAAATATAAAGGTTTTTTTACGCACCATCGTTTTAGTTAGGATGTAGCCTAGTATTCTTTAAAAAAATATAAAGGTTTTTTCACGCATCACCGTGTTAGACCTAACAACCGTGTTAGTTAAGTTACTCTTTAAAAAAAATATAACGTTTTTTTTTTCATGCATCACCTTATTAGGCCCAACAACCATGTCAGTTAGGTTATAAGTACTATTAAAAAAAAAAATAATAAAAGTTTTTTTAATGGATCACCGTGTTAGGCATAACAACCATGTTAGTTAGTTTATGGAGTATTCTTTTAAAAAAATATACAGTATTTTTCACGCATTACCATGGTAGACCTAACAACCGTGTCAGTTAAGGTTTTCAGTACTATTTAAAAAAAATAAAGGTTTTTTTCACACATTACCGTGATAGGCCTAACAATCGTATCAGTTAGAATATGTAGTATTCTTTAAAAAATATAAAGTTTTTTCACGCTTCACCGTGTTAGGCCTAACAACCGTGTCAATTAGGTTATGTTGTATTCTAAAAAAAAATAAAGGTTTTTTTCACACATCACTAAGATAGGCCCAACAACCGTGTCCGTTGGGATATGTAGTAGTCTTTAAAAAAATATAAAGGTTTTTTCACACATCATCGTGATAGGCCCAAAAACCGTGTCAGGATATGTGGTATTCTTTAAAAAAATATAAAGGTTTTTTCACTCATCACTGTGTTAGACCTAAGAACCGTGTTAGTTAAGTTACTCTTTAAAAAAATATAACGGTTTTTTTCATGCATCACTTTATTAGGCCCAACAACCATGTCAGTTAGGTTATAAGTACTATTTAAAAAAAATTAATAAAGGTTTTTTTAATGGATCACCGTGTTAGGCATAACAACCATGTTAGTTAGCTTATGGAGTATTCTTTTAAAAAAATATAAAGTATTTTTCACGCATTACCATGGTAGACCTAACAACCGTGACAGTTAAGGTTTCAGTACTATTTAAAAAAAATAATTTTTTTTCACACATTACCGTGATAGGCCCAAAAACCATGTCAATTAGGATATATAGTATTCTTTAAAAAAAATATAAAGGTTTTTCACGCATCACCGTATTAGGCCTAATAGCCGTGTCAATTAGGTTATATAGTATTCTTGAAATGTAAAGGTTTTTTTCACACATCACCGTGATAGGCCTAACAATCGTATCAGTTAGAATATGTAGTATTCTTTAAAAAAATATAAAGGTTTTTCACGCATCACCGTGTTAAGCCCAACAACCATGTCAGTTAGAATATGTAGTATTCTTTAAAAAAATATAAAGGTTTTTCACGCATCACCGTGTTAAGCCCAACAACCATGTCAGTTAAGATATGTAGTATTCTTTAAAAAAATATAAAGTTTTTTCACGCTTCACCGTGTTAGGCCTAACAACCGTGTCAATTAGATTATGTAGTATTCTAAAAAAATAAAGGTTTTTTCACACATCACCATGATAGACCCAACAACCATGTCAGTTGGGATATGTAGTAGTCTTTAAAAAAATATAAAGGTTTTTTCACACATCACCGTGTTAGGCCTAACAACCATGTCAGTTGGGATATGTAGGATTCTTTAATAAAATATAAATGTTTTTCACGCATCACCGTGTTAGGCCTAACAACCGTGTCAATAAGGTTATGTTGTATTCTAAAAAAAATAAAGGTTTTTTTCACACATCACCAAGATAGACCTAACAACCGTGTCAGTTGGGATATGTAGTAGTCTTTAAAAAAATATAAAGTTTTTTTCACGCATCACGGTGTTAGGCCTAACAACCGTGTCAGTTAGGATATGTAGTAATCTTTAAAAAAATATAAAGTTTTTTTCACGTATCATCGTGATAGGCCCAACAACCGTGTCAGGATATTTAGTAGGCTATTTTTTAAAAAAATATAAATGTTTTTCACGCATCACCTTGTTAGGCCTAACAACCGTGTCAGTTTGGTTATGCAGTATTCTTTTAAAAAATTGGTTTCTTATCACCCAAAACCCGTGTTAGACGTATTTTTATTGTTTTACCGATTTACAACACGTTACTGATTTTCGCCGGGTAGCAATTTTGAGGTTATGTTGGTCACTTTTATTTTCGATTTTATCGTATTTCTCGTGCTTTCATATTTTGGATTCTTGCTTTTGGGCACATAATAAAGCATTTTAGTAACAAAAATATCGAAAAATAAGGATATGCTACACTGTATATTTACCATTTTTTAATGTAATATAATTACACAAATATATATACTACCTTACAATTGGCACTCTGTGTAGGGATTTTTTACATTTAATATTGAAAATTCAACACAAAGTAACAAATTAAAGTCAGTTTTGAAAAAAAATTCAACTAAAATATTGAAAATGTTACATTAAAAGCAATAATTTTGCAATAAATAAAACACAGATTAAGATTCTTAAAATAGGATTGAATCTATGTTCATCTGAGGTACTTAAACCACAGGTCCAGTAAATAACTACAATTAACATATGCCACAAAACTGAAAACTGATAATTATTTTGGGCTGGGTAAGTAGTATAATGACGTTTTGTAAAACGGGAATAGGCCTATATGTATCTCTGATACTTAAACCATATTCGTACCAAATTTCATTTCAATTGGTCCAGTGGTTGAAGCGTGATTGAATAACAAACAAACAAACAAACAAAAACACAAACTTTCAGAAATATAATATGAATTAGATAAGTTAAAGTTAAATTTTTCGTCGTAAGTATGAAATAATTGCGACCGCAGCTGTCTCGCTGACGTGTAGGATGCGGATTCCCTTTTATCTCAACCTTTTCCATGGATTCTGATTTTACCTTCATGATCTGCATTAAAATACGCATTTTATATTGTTAAATTGCATTGCAAATTCGAAAATGAATCTTTCTTGCCGTAAAAATTAATTTCTTAATTTAACGTATTGTGAAAATTCAACATGATAATTCATGCAGTCTTTTTTTTTATTTGGTGTTTAACGTCCGACTATTCGAGCACACTTGGGCTAATGCAGACGATTCGTGCAGTTTTTAACGCAGATTAAGACGATGATACTGAATTAAAAAAAAATGCACACAGTGAGAGTTCGTGTGTGTGTGTGTGTGTGTGTGTGTGTGTGTGTGTGTGTGTGTGTGTGTGTGTGTGTGTGTGTGTGTGTGTGTGTGTGTGTGTGTGTGTGTGTGTGTGTGTGTGTGTGTGTGTGTGTGTGTGTGTGTGTGTGTGTGTGTGTGTGTGTGTGTGTGTGTGTGTGTGTGTGTGTGTGTGTGTGTGTGTGTGTGTGTGTGTGTGTGTGTGTGTGTGTGTGTGTGTGTGTGTGTGTGTGTGTGTGACGCACTTACGTCAGATTGGCCAAACGCATTGACCGATTGCTTTCAAATCTGGTACAAAAGTACTTTGCATATACCTCGAACTATAAATGTGTAAAGATTGTTTTTTTATTCATTTCCGTTTCATAATGGTGGGCTCAGATTCAACGTTGAGACTGTCCTTAGTTGCTGGTTATTTCCTGTAATACTGTCTGAACGGCAAGACCTGTTATAATTTTGACCGCTTACTGTTCTTTGAACTACAAGTAGGATAGTTCTATTTTATTCAAGATTTTCAAAAAATTGATTTCGGCAATAGCTTAATCAAGTTATTTACTATAGAGATCCGTAAACGTTTCAAAATGGTTCCCATTTCAAATGATAACAGAAGCGTAACTTTTTTATTTCACATTTTATAAATTTTATTAAATCATAGTGAACAGCATTCCATTCCCTAGTCCAATCCTTTTCCTATTTCAATAAAATATAAATATTTAAAATGAACATTTATGCGGAATTCAACACTGATTAAGTTAGTGAAAACAGATTCTAAAAAAAAGAACAATAAAAAAAAAATTGCAATGTCATATGTGAATTAGCTGCCATCACATTAAGCGAGACAGCTGTTAATACACTTAGTTACGACCAAACTAACAGCCCAAAGATAATAATAACCTCTGCAAGAGTGGTTTATTGCCACCGTTGCCAGGCAACCGTTTATACGACGGTTGCTATCTATACCTAACGCACCGTTCTGTGCAAGTGCATTCTCTCTTCGTCTTGTCACAGCATGCACGAACACGTGACCTTTATGCAGTGCATATCTCTGGGGAAGAAACCTCGCTATATTTCAATAAAACGGAAATAATGAATATATACGGGCAGGGTACTTTGCGTCTATTATATTAAAAAAACTCTTTAGAAAATAAAGGTACTAAACAACGTTTTCCCATTGGTCTATTAAAAAGTGTAAAGTTAGGTTGGTGACAGTATACATAATCGAAATTTATTTATGGATTTTTATATTTTTCTGGTATCATGGTCTCTTTCTCTCTCTCTCTCTCTCTCTCTCTCTCCCTCTTTCTATCTATCTACACACACACACACACACACACACACACACACACACACACACACACACACACACACACACACACACACACACATACACACACACATATATATATATATATATATATATATATTTTATATTTCTTATTTTTTTCATTGGGTTAAGTAGAAGAAAGGACTAGATGGTCCTAACTTTTCCCATTAATAAAATCAAAATTCTCTCTCTCTCTCTCTCTCTCTCTCTATATATATATATATATATATATATATATATATATATATATATATATATATATATATATATATATATATATATATATATATATATATGTGTGTGTGTGTGTGTGTGTGTGTGTGTGTGTGTGTGTGTGTGTGTGTGTGTGTGTGTGTGTGTGTACACACAAATATTAAAATTTTTACTTTGTTTTCATAGGGTTAGGTGGAAGAGAAGACCTGGTAGTCCTAACTTTTTCCATTAATAACATTATATACAAACAATAAATATATATTGAGATAAAGTAAGGTAAATAGATATATATTTGATTCACTTAACGTACATATTTTATGCCAGTTAGACTAATGAGAACGGGGGATCGGCGCTAACGGAAAGGATAAAGCTTGCGGCTGTTAGTTATTATTTTATTTATTTAAGTAATATTCTTACTTTGTCGGCCAGTCTTACTTCTGCCATATTCTTTTCTATTTTCGTACATAAGACTTTAGCTTAGTTCGCTTTTAGAAAATGGATTTTATTTTTAAAATTTTTCTGTCCATCGGCATTGGCTTTGGTGCAAGACTAACGAAGATCGGTTCACACTTGAATGTAGAAATCTGACAAAAACATATATGCATCTTATACTTAGGATATACTGTATAACTATACGTCAGCCGCTGAGAAAACGTTCTTCTAAGACCACCAGTGTTACAGAAAGAAAAGTGTGCGAGTGAGAGGTCGAGTCCCTACTCATTCACCACCTTTTCCTTTTCTATCTCTCAGTACTAACAATTTGTACACTCAGATTGGCAGACTGGACTATTGGAGGGAGCTAGAGGGGAGTTCTCCTAAATACGTGAGAAATTCGCGCGCAGACTGTTTACTAAGCGGCTAAACTATAAAAGAGATACGATGTTTGCTAAAACCTGACCTTTAGAATCAGATGTCTGTCAATCAAGGTCAGCTGATGCGTCAAAACTATGGTGTTAAAATCCCACAAGGTCACGTCCATGTTCAAGGTCAAAGCTTCGTGAAGGTTCACCGTCTCTCGGCTCAAGTATCCGTTTAGACCGTTACTTTCTGCAACCAAACACAACCGTTACTCACGCTGTTATCTTTAATTGTATAAAAAGTGCTTTCGAAAATATTGTATTTTCTCTTAAACTGAAAGAATGTCAACAATTAAAATCGTGCTTGACTCAAACGTATCAACGTTATATGAGCGTATCAACGTTAACTCATGTTCATGATGTTTCTTTCGTAATTACTAATCCTGCAACCCAAACACACATAATTTCGGCACGCAGCTGTCTCGTTAACTTGATAAAATATTTCTTCTACATCTTACCATTTTTTAAATACTGATTTTATTATCATAACGAGCATTATAATATTCACATATAATTTTAAACTCTTAAATTACATTGAATATGAACTCTGACCGCCGTCATATTAAATATTTGACAATAAGAAAGTTAATATTCGCAGTTTTTAACGCTGATTACGACTGTTCGATGAGAATGAAAAAAATGACGAAAAAAGTTACGAATTTTTAAATATTCGAAATGTCCGCCATTTTGAAACTGTTCAAATGGAACCAAAATTGTGATTGTTTAAAAACAAATATAAACATTTCATTTAGCGATTCCTTACAAAGTGATCTAGATGTTAGGAACGATGTTAATTTCAAAGTTCCAGATCTGGGTTTTACCATTATAGGTACTTTTCCAATAAAAATTTGCTAAACAATTGAGCTGAATTACTGATTAAGTGTTTCTCTGTTGATTTTAAAATACAAATCCACATTGGTCGCAGTTAACAAATTCTAAACTTCGCTTCTAATCTCAGTGTCGCTGTAACAAAGGTTACTCAAACATCCTCACATTGAATTATCCCCCCTCAAACAAAAATCTTTTTACAAGGTACTTACGAAAAATCCGGAAAATCAACCTATTTGTATTTACAGTTGTTTCTTATACATTTAAATACTTTGCAAAGAATTCTATATAATTTGCCCCAATTTTCGTGATGCGTGAGGACACCAAATGTATCACAGCCAGTGCAGCAAATCAACAAAGTAAAATTATTACTGTTTGTAATTAAATTGAAAAACACAAAACTCAACTGTTGTAACGCAGTTCACCTGCTTACAGAGTCTAAGATGCTTTAAATCTCTTTAAGCGCACCTTCGACCCAGATACACTCTTTGGAGTAGGTTCTATTATATTAGAGCTGCAGTTTTTGGTTTAAATTTTCTTTATTTATTTAATTTACTATAAACATAAATCTTTGTATTGTTTTTTCTCTTCTATTTGCCACTGAACACTTTTCGTTATAACACTTTCTTCTATTTCGTTCGCTGAACACTTTTCCCACTGAACCCGGAAACGGCTGACTGTCTGGCGATCTGTGCTGGACTTCTCGACGGAAGAGTAGCTCACACCACACGTCGTTGCTTGCCACTGAACCCGGAGACTGCTGACTGTCTGGTGATCTGCGCTGGACTTCTCAAATGGAAGAGTAGCTCACACCACACGTCGTTGCTTAGCTCTTGACCCTGAACTCGCATAGACCTGGTCGGCTCAACTTGCTGTTCTTCGGAACCGGAAGTCGACGGCCTGATGTGTTGTTACAGCATAGAGATAGGAGAGGAACTGAATAAGTTATCGGCTCAACACGCCGGTATAACTCCGAGGAAGGAATGACTATCGGCTCAGCACGCCGGTATAGTCCACGGATATACGGTCGGCTCAACACGCCGGTACCGCACTAGGATAGGTCGATCGGTGGGTAGAGTTCGAGCCGGAGTAGGTTATCGGCTCAGCACGCCGGTATAACCCCAAGGAAGGAATGACTATCGGCTCAGCACGCCGGTATAGTCCACGGATGTACGGTCGGCTCAACACGCCGGTACCGCACTAGGATGGGTCGGTCGGTGGGTAGAGTTCTGGTCGGAGTAGGTTATCGGTTCAGCACGCCGGTATAACCCCAAGGAAGGAATGACTATCGGCTCAGCACGCCGGTATAGTCCACGGATGTGCAGTCGGCTCAACACGCCGGTACCGCACAAGGATAGGTAGGTAGGGAGGGTTTGGGCTGGAGGAGCCCAACTGCCTTCTGGAGCGCTGTGCAACTAACTGCTTATATACCCTGGTTCTGTTGGTGGGGTATTGCGGCTGATAGTGGGGTAAGATGTTATCTTGTTTATTTAGGACATATCTGTACATTAGAGATTATCAAGTTTGTTTACTTAGCTTATCCCAGCTTAATTAAATTAGGATTTAAATCACTTCATTACACTGTGATGAATGTTTTTCAATTATTTCTTTCCTATTTCATGACTGTTATTTTGTTTTTGAGCTACAGACAAAATATATCAACAGACTTGGTTAATTTAAGTTAACCTATACGCACAGAGGGAATACCAACGCAAGCAACACAACCAGCTTTTTGGACTCAATCAAATTACCATATTTTCTTTACACTTAACAAAGTAAACATTTTGTTTTTGTTAACATCATATAAAGAAGGATAGGTGAAACAGAGCCTTAAATTTCCACTGCAAAGATCAACATTAATTTTTGTATCGTTGTAGAAAAGCACCTGGTGAAAGAGATTGGACAAATCAATATAAGTCCAATATACGCGTATATATTTATTTATTTATTTATAAATTTATTTATTTATTTATATATATTATTTATTTATACATATATAATAAATTTTGACAATAAATAATTATAATGCAAGATATAAAAAAAAATTAAATGATATATAGAGACGCGCCTTCGAAGTGAATACTTGTGTACACCCTGTTTACACTGATATCCAGATCGACTTTAAATGTGGTTGATGACTTGTGCTTACCCACTCGTTTGTTACGCACTCTCAATTCGACTTCACTGCACCACAAAATTTGCTGTACCGGGCGTATCACTTCTACTTATACGTTATATGTGTGTGTGTGTATATATATATATATATATATATATATAGATTTGCCATTCCTTAAACATTGCCTCTTTATACATGTCATTTATTAGGATATGCCTCCAGAGCGACAATTTGCCTCCGCTTCGAGTTTTGACCTCCACGGAGGCAAGAAATCAGGTTCACAGAACGCAAGAAATATTTGGGTTTAGAAAACTGTGTGTTGTCTTATAAGCGGCCATGTTGGAATGCATTAGATTCATTGCAAACTTTGAAAAATATGAAATATTAAGTACTGTGTTGAAACGTTTCTAATATGTTGAAATGCGAGCTGAGTGACATATTAATACGATACTTTATTGTATATGAATGCGTCTTCAAATTAAATTTTCCTGTGAAAAATGCAAAGTGAACTGCTTTCTCCTAGGTTGAGGTTATGCCAATGTTGATAACCATAATGTATTTTGTTCATTTGTGTCTGGATTTTTCTATTACAAAAAGTAGTTCAATGAAGAATTGAGATGTAGAAACAAATACAAGTTTTGAAATATATTGACAAAATATTGTTACGAACCAAAATTCTGTTGGATTGAAGAAAACAGGACTGGAAGAAGGTTAGTAAACCCATGAGTGTGTTACTATAATTTTAAGATTTCACATTATTTATAACTTAGAATATTAACAATTATTGTACATGACAAATAGTTGGAGGACCAACAATCACTTTTATAATAATTACTATATTAATAATAGTAAACTGAAACTAATGTATTAGTAATAAATTTTTACATATCACTAAGATATCAGTTTATTTTTAATATTAAAGTAGGCTACTTAGTTGTAACATTGGTAGATCTAGTAATATTTTGCAAATATCTAAATAATATGTCTATGTCTACTTACAGACCAAAGAAAACTTACAACTAAGCATTATAGTCTAAATATATTTTTTTCTTATACCTACTACTGTAATGGGGTGAGGTTAGTCTAAAGTAGGTTTTTATGTGAAAATGAGAATATATTTACAGAAAAGTATAAAATATTCCTAAAGCTAACAGTTACAACTTATAAACTATATTAAGCTCTGTAAGGACATAACATACTTTCTTCTCTTATTTATATGATGGAGAAAAGATAAGTTATTTGTGTATTTAATATGCCTCAGGTGTAATATAATTACAATATTTTTATAAAAATTAAGTAGGCCTAATATTAACCCACACAACATTTATTAAGTAACGATTTTATACAATTTTTAACAGAAAAATTTTGCGACATTATTATTACATTTTACATTACATTGAGCATGGAGGATTTACTTTGCAAATTAGTCAGTAATTAATTCAATGCAAATTTTGAAGTAACAAGATGATAGGTTCTAACTAATTGTGAAGTTACAGTTGTTTTTAAGTCTAAAATATAGCAATATTTGTAGAATTCACAAGAATAATTTAATGTTGCTACCAGCATGTTATTGTTCAATATAAGCTAAAGGCAGTCAATTTTTAAAACAAAATATAGTTTTTATATAAAATGATGATTACTTATTATATTAGGCCTAACTATTTTTAATTTCAAATCTATATTTCACACAAACCCATATTAGACTAGTTAGGTTCATTTTTGTCTTTCATTCATTTGCTTAAAATGACATTTTGGATTTTTACATATAGGCCTATACATTTAATTAAATTAAGTGTTTTGGCAAAAGAACATTCAAAAGTCAGCTGAGGATAAGTATTAAATACAAATTTATAAAAAGTTAATATGGTTTAAAATGGCTAATGAATAAACTAATCCCAGGCTTACGAAATTGAGGCTATGTCCTTCTTTCATAAAGAACTAGATAAACTTTAATTACTTCTACAAATTCAGTATAAAATCAAAGTTTGTAACAACACTATAGTTTTATTTAGTTTTGCTTTGACATTTTCTAGGCTAATAATAAATCTATTATATAGGTTACAATACGTATAAGTAAAATGTGTACATTAATATAAAAATTTAACAGTTTGGATTGTAATTACCTCTAAGGTATGTCTGACTTTTGAACTTTTGCAAAAATTATGATTTTACTATTTTTTTCCTTTTATTATATGCTTTGTCATTTCATTGAGAGATATTAACCCATGGAAGATTAACTTTATTATGATAAATTATGACTTTTAGTAATTTGTTACAAATCTATATTCTGGCGTCCATTTTTACTGTATGCTATGATACTACTAACAACAAAGATTAGTATGTTTAAGGAATATAAGTTATATATTTAATAAATGAGTTAACACCCAACAGCTAAGTTGAGTTAGGTTACCAAGTTCTTTTTTAAGAAAAAAATTATATTCTTTTGATTAGTAATAACATGCGTTTCATTAAACACCCAACAGTGAGTCAAGTTAGGTTAAACACGCAACAGCTAAAGTCGAGTTAGGTTATCAAGTTCTTTTTAAAAAAAAAAAAAAATATGTATTCTTTTAATTATGAAAATACACTTTAATTTTAACAGTTTGGATTGTAATTGGCTCTCGGGTATGTCTGACTTTTGAACTTTTGCAAAAATTGTGATTTTACTATTTTTTGCTTTTATTATATGCTCTGTCATTTAGTTGAGAGATATTAACCCATGGAAGATTAACTTTATTATGATAAATTATGATTTTTAGTGATTTGTTACAAATCTATATTCGATGTCCATTTTTACTATATGCTGTGATACTACTAACAACAAAGATTAAATGCGTTTAAGGAATATAAGTTATATACATAATAAATGAGTTAACACCCAACAGCTAAGTTGAGTTAGGTTACCAAGTTCTTTTTAAGAAAAAAAATTATATTCTTTTGATTAGTAATAACATCGTGTTTCATTAAACACCCAACAGTGAGTCAAGTTAGGTTAAACACGCAACAGCTAAGTCGAGTTAGGTTATCAAGTTCTTTTTTTTTTAAAAATAATATGTATTCTTTTAATTATGAAAATACACTATAATTTTAACAGTTTGGATTGTAATTGGCTCTAAAGTATGTCTGACTTTTCAGAACTTTTGCAAAAATTGTGATTTTACTATTTTTTTGCTTTTATTATATGCTCTGTCATTTAGTTGAGAGATATTAACCCATGGAAGATTAACTTTATTATGATAAATTATGATTTTTAGTGATTTGTTACAAATCTATATTCCGGCGTCCATTTTTACTATATGCTGTGATACTACTAACAACAAAGATTAGTATGTTTAAGGAATATAAGTTATATACGTAATAAATGAGTTAACACCCAACAGCTAAGCTGAGTTAAGTTACCAAGTTCTTTTTTAAGAAAAAAATTATATTCTTTTGATTAGTAATAACATGCGTTTCATTAAACACCCAAAAGTGAGTCAAGTTAGGTTAAGCAACAGCTAAGTAGAGTTAGGTTATCAAGTTCTTTTTAAAAAAAAAAAAAAAAATGTATTCTTTTAATTATGAAAATACACTTATCGTTATTATGAAACATTTATCGGTTTTACCATTAAAAGCATGTTACCTACTTTGAACAGTAGTCATTTTGAGGTTATGTTGGTAACTTTTATTGTAAATTCACTTTTTGTAAATTCTACTTGTTTCTTTATTTTTATATTTTTGATAAATTAATATTGGTCCCAATAACTCAGTTTTACCATCTCTTGTTTATTGGATTGTTTGCTTGTTAATTAATTGAGGATTATTGTATTCCTTAACAGGTTCGGAATATTGTAAACCAGTTTTCCAGTATATTTTATAATTCCACAAGGAGAATACCACTTGATATAGTTCACAAGTAACTAGCATTAAGAAAATGTATATTAATTTTTGTTACATATACATATACACGTCCTACAATAATTAATAATGTTTGTTTACATGTTGCCTTTTAGTTTATTGCTGTAGGTAGCCTAATCAAAAATTACAATTGGTAAATGAAAGACCACACAAAATTGGCCTTCATGAAATTATGACCATGTGATTGGAATACAAGTTTTTTTCAAAAAATGTCAAGGCATTTGTATAAATTATCATTTGATGGACTATCATGATATTAGGCTAGGCTATATAGAAAATATATTTTTCAGCGAGTTATTTTTTAAGAGAAATATATGTGTTGCAGGTTAAACTTGAGAAACCTTTCAACTACAAGTTTTAAATTACAGTAATCATCACCTAGCCAAAGATATTTTGGATTTGAACATTTTGATTTTATCAAATCGAATATGTGCCTATTTCATCAGTGAAAAGAATAAACAACTCAGTAAGTACAACTTTGTTCACCTCAGCCTTAAATAATATCAAGTTTAATAATTTTTATACTTACACAGTTAATCAGATTTCACTCTAGGTAAAACTTGTAGTAAAGTGTTAAGCGTATGTGTGTTTTAAGTTAAATCAAGAAAAAACACTTATAGCCTCTTGTATATATTTTGAAATCTGCATTAAATGTAGTGCTGTTCTCCTATTTTGTAGTTTTAAAGTTATATATTTTGTTGCTTGAAATTGAGGTGAATATTTATATTGTTGAGAAAAAATTTTAGCATTACTAATTTATTTGATCAGCAGTTTTATTATAAAAATAGAACATTAGCTATCAGTTTGATACAAAAGTACAAATAGTTATCAGTCTATATACTACTGCAAAGTGTAACTATTTTAAGTTAAGTAATTAAAATTAGAGGTAATAGCTTTGTATAGTTATAATATATATTTTTCTAGGATCAGTCTTCAGTCATTGAGAAATTGGTTTGTCATGGACAACATGCAAATACTGGAAGCTTATAACAGAAGAAACTCCTGAGCGTCTATTGATTGTGCTAAAATGATATATAAAATATTCTACTGATTGATTATATGAAAGATATATATAAATACTGATTGTATGTTACAAATAAACCGTATGGGCTATTCTTAAGAAAGATGATTTTCCTTGTGCTTTTACATTCATAATTATACCAACATCCAGCCATAGCCTACACTAAAAAAAAAAAAAAAACTAACAGGCCTAAACATTAGTCTTCTTAACATATCTTAGAAACATTTTTAACAAAAAGTTTGAAGTATTTTTTCTACAGAAAAGCTTATTTTATAATTATAAAGAAGTAATATTTTCATTTTGTTTTGCATTTCTAAAAATTTTTGGTTTTAAAAACTGGTAAAAGCAAGAAATAGCTGGAAAACTAGTTATTACAGTGCTTCAATCTTAAAGTTTTATGACTAAAAGAAATAATTTTAGAAAAAACTATAATAATGTAAAATAAAGTAACCTAATATATCTTACACAGTATTTATTAAACCCATTTATGCCCACTTTCATCCATTCGTATTGGGCTAGCAGCGACACATGTTGATTTTATAATTGTATGACACACTCTAACCTTACCAGATCCCTTCACCTTGGTAAAATACTTATGTACAGTTTTGTCTGATGAAAATAATGCTTAAAAATTAGGTATTTATAATGGATCACCACATATCATGATACCTCATACATATTGATCATACATATATCATCAAAAATCACACATATTGATGTATGATTATACTACATTTTGTTGTATTTCATATTGTATGACAAAATTAAGTAATATAAACATGTGGTACATTTTTTAATTTATGATTTTATGCAATTTTTAATGAACTTCATACATTAAGGCGTTATATTATCATTTACATTGCATGCATGAACAATTTATTATGTGAACTTTTTAATAATAAACTGACCCAGACTCTTGAAAGTAGTCTGTAGTCAGTAAACTGGCATGAACTCCAAATATGATCACAGTGGGCAATAAAATAAGGTTAGTAAGCTTCACACATCCCCATAGTTCAGGTTTTCAATTGTTTGATTATTTCTTCAATCGGGCAAAAAAAAATTGATAAGGATTTTTATTGATATGCTTTAAAACATATACTTAAATGTAAGCCTAAATATTTATTTAAATATACATGAATTTAGCATTTTAGGATAAAAAATTGGTGGTGAACCATTTATTTTATATTAACCAAATACTATAGAATTATTTAAAGTATCAGTAAGTGAATACTATGAAATTTAGTGGCAGTAAATTTTGAAAAAAACTTTTATTTGCAAACCTTTTAATTACATTTAAACCTTAGATATAGCTTAGGTTAACAGGGATTGCAGCTGCAGATATACCAGTAGGCCTACTTCAAAAGTCTCCATTAGTAGTAGATTATTCTTTTTAGTTTGCTTTATTATGAAGTATCAAGGTTTTAAATTTTCGCTCCTGTACCCATACACGTCAGGACATTTGACATTAAAAATAAGATTTCTAATCTAATTAAAAATAAATAAAATTTCTGTTATATGTGGTTATTTACTATTCTATCGTCATATTTACTTTGAATTATCAATACTTGGGTTTTATGAGAACACAGTCTATGAAAACTAGGCAGTTTAAAATCATTTAAGATTACTATCTCCTGCAAAGTGGAGTTTTCCCATTGAATTGTACTGCACCATTAACCACCTGCAAGGTGCATTTTCTACACTTGTTTTTGTTTACAGGGTGGAAGACATTTACGACTTATGACAGTATTGCACTTTCACATGTTATTCTGTTTTGAGGATGTAATAACAATAGTACACACTTATTCATAAGTACTTAACACTGCTTTTGTTCTGGTTACAATCACACTATCTTAGGTACTTCATTAAAAGCAACAGTAAGTGATAAAAACCTTGTATCAATTCCAGGTACGTTATTGATTATATATATTTTTACCATACCATGTTACAAATTATAGTCATGAAACCATTCACAGCACCCTACAGATGTTAACCTGGGTGGTAATTGTAATATACTAACACACCAACCTTTCTGGCATTTTTAGAACAAAGTAGCTTGCGTAAATATATGTATTAAATAAGTTTAAGTAGCAATAGTGGTCACTAGACAGCATGTTTATTGCTACAGTAAATAATTTGTGATATAAAAAAATTATATCAAGGCAGGCATATTATAATTTTTTATGGGTTATGCTAATCAAAACGGCATACTGCAGCTGTTAGGTTAGATTAGATTTCATATCGAAATGGTGCTAGACTATAATATTTCTGCTTCTTCTTTGTTGTTCATTACTCTTTTAACCATTTTCCAAGGAATCATGACCTCGTGTAACTTTTTCGAGCAGGCTATTATGAGTTGTACTGCCTATCGCTTTAAGGTTAAATGACATCGAAAACAAAAGACAGCAATATTTCTTTCCTATGTTTGTTGGTTTTATTTTTTATTAGCACAACATCAAAATTCTATATAAAAACACTTGAGGTGATATTTTGGTACTTAGATTAAAAACTTGATGAGCAAATCGAAATCAATATTTAATACTTGTCCGTTAAATTTTCTCATACTTAGCTTATGATAAAACTTGAACTTAGTTGTTTAAATTTGTATTACCAAAGACATTAAAATTTTTAATGTATATTTGTACCTTTTATATATAGCACCTGTATGTATTTGGCTATGTAGGCTAATCACAATAGGCTATATTGTGATTTTATAGCTAAATAGCTTACAGAACTAAAATTTGGCCCAAAATATTTTAATCATATTTTTTGTATTATTATTATGCAAATCAGTTTATTAAAAATCAATTCCCAAGACCAAATGAAAAACATTTTATTGTTTTGGAAGTACAGTACTTCCCTCTAAAGTACAAAATTTAAGTAGCCTAAAAAAGTGGCATGCGTGAAAATAAACTTTAGGCAAAACTTAGATCTACAGTCAAATTAGTGATTTAATACATATGTATATGTATTACTTTTATATAAAAGTAGAAGTGAAAGAAAAGGTAGGTTTTGTAATATCAACTACAACTCTAACCTGTTTGAACTGTCAAACCAAAATTATGAAAAGTACAAGAGCCACAAGTTTCGCCATATCTAATGAATACAACAATAAATCTCAAAGAAAGAACAATTTAATTGGTTTTATGTGTAGAGAAATAGAACTTTATAGTTTCGGTATATTTGTAGGTGATAAAACTTTAGAAACATAAAACATAACCTCAACTATATACATATACAGGACTTCAGTAGTGTTCAGTTTGGTAAAAGGTTTAGACTGGAGGCAAGGTCTAATGGTATATATCTGCAAAGTTAGACATCAATTATATTTAACGACATCCGGAGGCAACAATCTATGTTTGACAAACAAATGTTTTATGCTAACCTTACATCTTGCCACCGGGAGGCAATATTTGATTAATTACATAAAAAAATTGTATTATACATTAGAGCATATTGGAATAAATGTCTTGAATCTGTTATTTTGAACATATACTCAAATGGGATGACACATATATCTTTACAATTAGCTGAGATATAAGGCTGTGAATGTGGAGGTAATATCTAAGGATTACGGACATGGAGGCATATTCTAATGAATGATATATATATATATATATATATATATATATATATATATATATATATATATATATATATATATATACGCGCATACACACACACAAACACACGCAATCACACACACAAATATAAATGCATGTACCCGCACGAGCGCGCGTGCACACAACACACACACTTTCCATTCACACAACTCCCTCTCTTTTCCTATTAATTAATTCTTCACTTTTTCGTTACGCTACTCTCAATTCGTAGCGTAACTTCACTGCACCACAAAAATTTGCCGTACCGGGTGTAAATTGAAAAAAAATTAAATCGATTTCGTTGGATGAAGGCTCTGTGGACCATGTTGACCATTTTGAATATATTCCTAATAATACTAATATTAATTAACGATACACATTATTCTACTATTTATTGCAATAAAGTTATTTGTCATATATCTCACTTTAAAGATTCTTTTATTCGGAAAAGTGGCGTGTGTATTGATTTTGAAGATACAAATGCAAAAAGTACAAAGCAAAAATTATTATTAAAAAATATAAAGAGCTGACCTCATATCCGCACAAAAGAATTTTAAAATGATATGTGAAAAACATAATTTCATTTAATCCAATAGCGGAGTAGTCTATATTGTTAATTAAATTTTATAGTATTCTGAATAGATTCAATATGACCGACTTAATGAAATTTTAATTTAAACTGGCGTAACGGATATATGCATTTAATTTGACTTTACCTATTAAAAAAAATCACCACACTAATATTAAATCTTTAAAGTTTACTTAATTAATATTGTCGCACTGCATTCAGAATTCAGCGTTATCTTAAATATTTCAAAAACATAACCATCCGACTTACTTTTGATAGAATTGTTGAACAGATCATTGATTGGAGTCTTGCACTTACCATAGATTGGATTCGGGAGCAGGTTCCTATGGGAAATAAATTTGTATCCATCAATAATTATTATAAGTTGGTAATTTTTAAACATAAATTTAAAATAGCCTAACCGACGTCTTGGTACTATATGTTTGTGTACTGTGTAATAGTACAATATTAGCCTACTATAGATATAGATGGAATATTAAACGACTAGTGAGCCAGTGCGACTTCTCGCAGTTAATGAGAAACAGAAACGAATAATATACAACAATGAACAGCAAGAAGTTCTTAGTTACTTTAAAGCAGTAGCATTCATTATATTTAGGTTATTTGCTACAAAAGATCTTAATTTGTTCCAGGCCTACTCTCGTAATTAAAACTATAGCCCATAAAAATATTGACTGAATTCTAACATCGTATCTTATTGATACACCGGATTTTACATTACATACCTAAATAATAACTGTAGTATTTACGGTTTACTAAAAAAGCAGAGTTTTTTATTTAAAAACAAATGTATATTAGAAATGGCCTAGATTTTTTTTACCGATTCTACTTTCAAAACTGATTCGGTCCAGTAATTATTTCAATTTTGGTTGAGTAATAATTTAAATATTACTTTCAATAATGTGTTTTTTTAGTAATCAGCTGTTTTGGCACACACACAATTATTTGTCACCTTTGACTGCATTGTGCTGTACTATCACGGGGGAACTTAATACTGATCCTGGAATTTGTTTGTAGACAATTTTTCGATTTTAAATAGGTTTTATTTTATTGTAAAGCCTTAAAATGGAAACGTATGAGACAAAAAAGTTTCCTGGTGTTCTAATATTCACATTAAAATTGAAGAAATCACACAGTCAGTAAAGTTATGTTTTTTTGAAAACTACTTTTTGAAAAATATGATATTAATATATTTAAAATATATCGACATTATTAGCGAATAAAATTTGTTTAAAGTATGCTAGTTCTTGGAGCGGCTGTCATGGTAAGTACCAGAACTTTAAAATGAGCGCCGAACACACACACACACACACACACACACACACACACAAACGCGCGCCGCGCGCTTTCTCACTTTTAGTCCGACTAAATTCAAACTAAATGCAGGAACTGATTCTGTAATCAACAAATTCGTAATAGAAAAAAACCATTTTATGACTAACTGTATCAAAACGTCGGCACATTTCAAACTCAAGAAATCTTTGCTATCATTTTATGTGTTAATTATAATGGGTGAAATAATATTTACAGAGTTTTGAAAGATAAAATAGAGAAGATGTTTGAAAACAAAAGTCTAGTTAACGAAATAAAAAAAAATAAATTGTCTGACAGATAAAACAAACATTATTAAACATACAATTCCGTAATTATCGCTTTCCAAAACAATCTAAAATTTAATTCTTAACCGTAACACGTAATTGAGTTTACACAAGCTGTGCAAATTAATTGAGCAACCAATGTTATTTGACGTCGGTTTATAATAATATTTTGTTAGTTACGCGTTGCTATGGCAACAGATGGCAACACTTAAGCCCGTTAAAAGTAGGCGAGGCTGTCTGATGTAATTTGCTCGATATTTAGATTAAGTTGATTATAAACCGTGAAGAATTAGGTTGTTTAACGTTTCAGTAATATTTAAGATTTAAAACGGCGCGGTGAAACGGTAACTGTGTTACAAAAATCATTCTGTTTTCCTTTTAAAAACTGTCTGCATTTTCCAATAAAAAAATTAACGCTTTTCCTATAAAGTTCTGCTTTAATTTTAACATGCTCACGATGACATTTTTACATGTTATAACATTTTGGTAATGGTAATTAAATCTCAATTATAGGCTAAACTTTTTTCCGATAAAATTGTTATAATTTGTGTGTATATAATATTTTAGGTGATAATAAACCGGAAAACTGTATTCTATATATTTTAGAGGTTGTATCCGGGCGTCACTGGTGGTACACGTTGCCTATTTGTAAACCATTGTTATAATAGGCGTAGTGCGTCACTGATGGCACACTGTTATTGATCCGTACACAAGTAAAGTTTCAAGTGAAAGTTATATGAATTATTCTTAGTGATATAACTGTCAATAAATAGATATTATTTTGATCGTGTTTTCATTTTAGTTTACCAATAAAGTTCACCAAGATAAAGAAAAAAAATCAGTAGGCCAAAATATGATATTACTTCATTATATTTAAAATTAGGTTTAAAAATTAAAATGACGCTGCTAACATGTTTATTGAATTTAAATTTGTTATCCTTTTAAATTGCCTATAAGGTGTGCCAGGGTGAAGAAACAATAAAAAAGTACAATAGTCCAATATCTGATCCGACTAAGGTTACTCTAGCATACTTTAAAATGGTCGTACAACATAATTCTGGGCTTCAAACATAGATGTCATTATAAATAAGCCCATATGAAGTAAGAAAGGGAGTGCGTTACTCGTATTTCGAGGCGAGCGTGCGTTACTGGTGACACACCTTCGCCTTAGCGACAGTTGCAGCATACGTCACTAGTGACGTACGTTGTCGTAAACGTGTTAAAATAAATTTGGTGAAAAAAGCGATGATATGATAGTCGATTTTGTTACACTAAATTACAATTTAAAAAATGGCTTTAGGAGTTTTCGTCTTTGTGGCACGTCGCTTGAGAATAATTTTGACTTGATTTGGTTAAATTTGCCTAAAGGCCTTGATCGCTCATATCTCGGAAGCATTTGTTTTTAAATAAATAAATAAAGTTAAAAATTGTATTTAATCGAAATCGTCTTATGCTCAAAAAATGTAGTCAATAATTATCCCCCCAGGATCAATAGACTAGCTGCACCTATTGAGAGAAGATTTAGATGTCCCTCGCGGTACCCGAGTCTAACACACACTTACACGTACAACTCTACACGTACGCCTTTAACACTTCACACTCACACTCGTACATTTAGAGAGGCGATAATAGCCTTAATGTGCTTTTCGCCTTAAAATAACAACAACAAAACAATATTTATCCAAACAAATTGTGTGAATCACGATAAAAAAAGTCTGTTTCAAGAAGTATAGGAACAAAACTGAAAAACCTTCAAACCTCGTAATATCTCAAAATGTGTTTAATTTTCTAAAATTATTTTTGATAAACTATCGAATAAAAAGTAAGAATCGAACAGTGTCCACAAGTGTAAATTTGTAAAAGCGGCATATAAGTGTACCTCTCAGTATCTGAGTAACACTGTTCTGAGTAATTTTTATAAACAATTCCAAAAACCACCATTTTTAAACGGATTACCTCAACAAGTTGATTATTTTTTATACACTACGTTACAGACGTTTCCTGACATGTTTTTAGGTACTTGAATAACGTCCACGCATTATAAAAAAAAACCATGTACATGCTTATAATAAGTAATAATAATGACAGAAAGTGATTAATAAATCACAAATAAATTAAAGTTAAGGATGTGTGATAAAATCTACCTATGTTTGTCATTAAAATGGCACTTACCCGTTGATTACGCCTGCCTTGGGCACGTCACACTTCCGCCGGAAGCCTTCTGCATTATATTCTGAAATAAAAACAAAAATCTTTTAACAGAGGCGTCAATATATGTTCGTTGCTGTAGTTTATCTGCACACTATGAGAAGTTCGAATGACCAATCGCACGCTCTTTGACGTGATAGAAGCGAATTTACAAAAAGTAACAACAAATGTCATAAAAGAACGTTTTAATATGAAAATAGGTTTACGAAGAAGCTTTAAAAATTTTTAAAAATTCAAATTATTATACACGTTATTTAAAGTCAAAAGTTACATTTATAACCTATAGGCTATTCAAAAAAGAAATAATTTTTTTCTTTTTTGGTTTGTAATGCCACTATTTTGAAACAATTGGAGTATCAAAAATGTGCAAGGCAAACCAAAATTTATTTTGGTGTCAAGTTTGAATGCAAAAACATTGCGAAAGTTATACAGATATTTACGACTCCCTATACAGTTATACAGGTATTTACGACTCCCTATACAGTTATACAAGTATTTACGACCCCCTATACAGTTATACAAGTATTTACGACTCCCTATACAGTTTTACAGGTATTTATGACCCCCTATACAGTTATAAAGGTATTTACGACTCCCTGTACAGTTTTACAGGTATTTATGACCCCCTATACAGTTATACAGGTATTTACGACTCCCTATACAGTTATACAGGTATTTACGACTCCCTATACAGTTATACAGGTATTTATGACCCCCTATACAGTTATACAGGTATTTACAACTCCCTATACAATTTTACAGGTATTTATGACCCCCTATACAGTTATACAAGTATTTACTACCCCCTATACAGTTATACAGGTATTTACGACTCCCTATACAGTTTTACAGGTATTTATGACCCCCTATACAGTTATACAGGTATTTACGACTCCCTATACAGTTATATAGGTATTTACGACTCCGTATACAGTTATACAGGTATTTACGACCCCTATACAGTTAAACAGGTAGTCCTGAATTGAGGACTAATAGAAATATTAACAAGGTAAACATACGGTCTTCGTAATATAAGGTAGTCTGAAGATTTGGCAAAAAACTTCTTTATTAACAGAATTTCGTTATAATTTGTTTATCCCAATTTTGTATACGGCAAAGTGAAGCTTCATTGAATCCTAACTTTCCAGCTAATAATTTGCCAACTTTTTGCTTGGCACCTCGCTATACTAAACCTAAGCTGCTGGTTAAAGAAAGAAGATGATACATGAATTCTATTAACTTTATCTTAGTCTTTTTTCCTAGTCCAACGTTTGACTTCAGTAAAGTATAAGAAAAATACTTGGGAAATTGATTTTTTAAAAGGTTAATCTCCTGAAAGCTGCACTTGGTTGTATCAAAAGTTGATTTCCGGAAGGCTAAATCTCATGAAAACTGGTCTATCTCTATCAAAAATTGATTTCCGAAAGGATTCATTTTCTAGAAGCTGCATTTAGTTCTATCAAATTGATTTCCAAAAGGATAAATCTCCTGGAAGTTGCACTTAACCGTATCAAAAGCTGATTCCCGGAAAGTTAAATATCCTTGAAACTGCATTGGGCTGTATCAAACGTTGATATCCAAAAGATTAAATCTTCTGAAATCTGCATTTGTCTACCTCAAAAGTTGATTTTCGGAAAGTTTAATCTCCTGGACGTTGCACTTGGCTGTACCAAAAGTTTTGATGATTACTGGAAGGTTAAATCTCATGGCAGATGCACTTTGTTATATTAAAGGTTGATTTCAGGGTGGTTCAATCTTTTGGAAAACTGCACTTGGTTACATCAAAAGTTGATATCCGAAAGGTTAAATCTCCCAGATGCTGTTGATTTATATCTAAAGTTGATACCCGGACATTTGAATCTCCTGGAGATGCACTTGTGACTGAATTGAAAATTGATTTCCGAAAGGTTAAACCCCTTGGAAGCTGCACTTGTGACTAGAACTGTTTAGGAATACTTAACAACAAAATGTTCCTTTTTCATATTAACCTAAGAAGTGTAACTTCTTAAAACAATCTAAATATGATCTTTGTTCTAATCTGTACAGTAGGTTTAAATGGTGGTTTTCTCTTCACTCATGTAACATTTATACAAAATACTCTGCCTTGTGTCAGCAAGAACGTATAAATACAATCTAAGTAAATGTATGACCTTCCCAATGCTTTCATGTAAGGTTCCAATGTAGCTCAATATTCATTATGTACAACTAAATTGTTAGGAAAACTACAAGCACTGTAATGCAGGTTACAAAATATGTAACTCCACTATGCTCGTTCTATTCAAAATCCTGTAGCCTAATTGGACAGCACCTTGTCAAGACGAGTACAGTAACAAGGTGTACAATTTGTTTATTTTTCGACAGTTGGTAACCCTGTCAAACTTGAGTATTGTTTAATGATGCCGAACACAACATCGTCATATCGTAAGCATTTTATATTGTATCAACGTGTTAGTTTGTGGCCTAATGTACCAAAATATTAAAAATTATATAAAACGAAGCATGATACATATAACTTTTTGGTTATATATTATACATAAGCTAATCTTCGTACAGCAAAATGTATATTGCTGTTCTATTTAAAGATTTTTTAAAACCAAGGTGATACTAATGGATGATACTAAAAATGATACTAATGGAACAGTCAGTGCAGTAATACATCTTCCGTATTTAATTAATTTTGTTAAACTGAATTAAAATTATTAATAATAATAATAACGTAAGAGATACGATTTTGTTGTGTAAATTTTAGATTTCCACCGTTTAGAGTAAGTTAAAAGGGTTTTAGCTAAAAAACGAACTTGTTTAAAAACTATTGCCAAAATTTTAATAGCATATAACTAAAATAGCGCAAGTTAAATGCCAAACGCGCGCGCGCACACACACACACACACACACACACACACACACACACACACACACACACACACACACACACACACACACACACACACACACACACACACACACACACACACACACACACACACACACACACACACACACACACACACACACACACACACACACACACACACACACACACACACACACACACACACACACACACACACACACACACACACACACACACACACACACACACACACACACAGTAGACTGAGTGGTTTCTAATCTCTTCGAACACGCCAGCTTTCAACACCCGCAAAAAGGGTGTTAAGCACATCATGATCTCGGCGTTTATTTCAATGTTCTCCTAGTTAACGTTTTACCTTGACGACAGCTTTACCTTGAAAAGTTCATTTTTCGAATGAAAATTCGCTAGCAAGAACTTGTAGAAAATAGAATACCGGACACGATAGTGACAATGATTTATACAGAATACAACCTGCAATAACGGCGCCGACCCAATATGCTTGTAGAAAGGGAACGGTAATTTATCAAAACCCGTGCTGCCAGAGCGGGGAGCAACAATTGCCATTGGAGGTTGAATCGTATAATGCCCGGCCTTTATTGTGCGTTTCCGTTACTTAAATCGCCAACTTCCGCTGTTTTATCCCTATATTTCCTGCAACTAAATCTTGTTACATTCACTTACTCGTAGTGGTGGGCTTCCTGTTAGCAGTGGTTTTGTATGTTATTTTCAAAATTTAAAGTAATTCAAAATAAATATAGTAATAATAATATTAATCTGGGAACATCTTCAAAGCCAGTGACGGGTGGCTCGATAAATTTAAGAAGCATTATAGAATCCGTTTTTTATCTCTTTATGGTAAAAAAAACTACCGCGCGATGTTAATGTTGTTGCCCCGTTCATACAGAAGTTTAAAGAAACTGTAAAGAATTCAGGTTTAGGTCCGAATCAAGTTTAGAACGTGAAAGCGGTTTATTTTGGTGGATGCTTCCACAAAACTGTAATATAGATAGAGAAGTTTTAATGTTTTATTACGTAATATAGAGTTTTTCCGTTTTTTGATGTTTTTGTTAATAATAATTCCACTTAAAGTCAGTTATTAAAATTAAAATGTTTGAATTTCATTGCACTTATATTTTCTTAATATACTACAATTTGTTTCATTTCTAATAATCCGTTTTTCAGTCCAATATACGTCGGATTATCGAAAGTCCACTGTATATTCGAAATTCTGTTTCATAAACTCCAAAAATACGTACGTTTATAATTATAAAATTGCAAGAAAAATAAATAGGTAATATAAACATTTATACGCCTACAACCTTAACTAAATTCTCAAACTTTGTTTAGCGATGACAAATATGATTCGTTCTGTTTTACAAACTAGAAAAATAAATAAGTTTATGATGGTAATATTGCAAGAAAAACCTCAAACAAATGGGAAATATAAACATTTATGTACCCACAGCCTAAACTACTTTTTTGAAAATTTTGTTCAACGATGAACCATCTTTTCATCAATAGTTTTAGTGTATGCTTTTTGCATAAAATTAAAAAAATTGTAAACAAAATTATTAAATTGTCAAAATTATCAGCTAATTTTAAAAACGATTAAAATTGGAAGTATTAAGTTAGTACAGTCTAAACAACTGAACTTAATATGTGTTACTTTAATTAAGCCTCAAATGTTATTGACGAATGGAAGACAATTAAGCTCTCTAAATTAATTGTAACCGGGACAACGCAGAGTGGAACCACTTCCCGTTCTTTCCCCACTTTCATTAAATATTTCTGTCTGTTGCACAATAACCTCATTGAAAACATGTTCACCGACTTGATTTTTTTTTTAATTCTCAACGCTTCCTTATTTGTTGCCATGGTAACGGAATAACGTTATTACCAAGAATAGGAAATATATTAATTTGTGTTTATAACATGATTTTCAACGTTTACAGAAATACAAATCTTTTCGTTAGAAAAACGTATTTAATAAAGTGTGTAAATATAGCCTACTGCTCCAACGTTCTTACTGTAAATTATTGCCAGGAAAATATGTTTCGGAAAACCCGTGTACCACAGATTCTCACAACATGTTCGCCAGATTTTACCAATATTTACGGAATGTGTACGCAATGAGTTTATTATATTTATTTTACCAATATTTTATAAAGATTTTACCAAGATTTTATGAATATTGGTCACATTGTAAAATATTTTTTTCGTTAAAAGTTGGTGAAAACAAAACAAAGCAAATGGTGAACAAGATTTTACTAAAGTGAAAACGCCTTTAAACTTTTTTTGTTTAAGGAAAAAAATAAAAAATAAACATAGGCCTAAATTACCGTAAAAAATGTATAAATTGTCATTTTCATTTATCAAAATCCATTGAAATCAAGGAAATAAATTTGATGGTGGTTCATTTTCTTATTTTCAATGCTGTTTGTGATGATGAAATCGGAGATTAAAAAAAATATTAGATAAATAAAAATACTTTTGGAATTTTCTTTGTCACATCATCGAGACAGCTGCGTGCAGCTATATCCTATTTTAAATTTTATTTCGGTGAAACTGTTTTGTTTTTTTTAATAAAAAAAAGGTGGGAAAGCACATTTGGATAACGTGTGCTCCTGACACGCAATTATTGTACCGCTCCCTCATTTGTACAACCTTTTGAATTGAACTAAGAAAGTTTTTCATTCATTCGTTAATTCATTCAACTCGCGTGTTCTCATTGTTTTACTTCTTTGTTGTTCGTTACTAAAAAAGCGATTAAAACGTTCATTAGTGTAAAACATAAACTTTAAAGTGCTTGCCGTTATGTTTTACTACTGTTAAATGGAACAACATTATCTTAACGTTTTTATATACTACATTTTAAAGAGCTTATTTTTAATTATTGTTTTATCTTTACAACTATAGCCTACTTAGTAAGAGATAGACTACGGCAAGGGGAAACAGCAGTAACTCCAGTCTCGAACCCATGACCTTGAGGTGCGCAAGTTCGAAAACGCAGCAGACTGACCGGTGCTTTACCACTTCAGACATGCCGAACTTTATCTCACTGTAATAAAAGCAGCCAATTATAATATTGTTTCTTAGTAACAAACTGGTTTGCAATAAATACGACAAAAACAGTATGCACAAACTTTCCTATATTTACTTCCCCTAAGTAGACTAGACGCTGCTGATAATTTTGTGACAAAAACATCTCATTAAAGAAAAGTACATGCATGGAACTCGCGGCAGCGAAGCTTTTGTTAATGATATCTATGCTGAATATATAATTAGTTTTAAAAACATCTTTACAAATATCTGATTTCGTTTAAACAAAAGTAAATACATGATCCTAGCTTAGATATCATTTACTGTAGTTATAGTGAAAAATCAGCTGTTTTATAGTAATTCGTAACGATCAGTTGATTTCATTGAACAGCTGATACGCGACAAATAAGTTTCATGTTATTTTATTACAAAACTAGCATTGTTAACAAAAATAATTATAAACGTTTATATTAATTTCAGTTGTATTATGAACGGATACAATGTGCACGTGTTCTTCAATCAATGTTTTCATGTAATACGCGTGTACTGTTATCGAAAAGAACGAAGAAAAAGAGTCAGAAATAGAGAGACGAAATTCGTTTGCTCATTTTTTTTTTTTAAAGATTCGGAGACGCTTTTTTTCTATTCACTGCTATCAAAGCTAACACTAAAATTCTTCAAAAAAATGCTTCAAAAAAATTCTTTCAAACAGTCTCAACCTGACCCGAAACAATATCACGTTCTTTTATTAGTCATTTACGGCGAGTGATTTTTATATGACAGTTGTAAAATTGAAAGGCATATCGAACAGTTGAGACATATGAAATGCCGTATGGGCAATATTTTAAGTTTTAAGCGAATGAGTGAGAAGATCTTTGACAGTTTATTAGTTCATTATACGGTATAATTGAAAAACAAACTAGATTACTAACTGTAGGAAGGTGTGACGTCAGTGTTAGAGGTTACCTCTAACTTGTAATTATAGTAATTAGGATTTGAAAAGGATTCAAGGTGGTTAAATCCCTTTCTTTTAATTGGTGACTTCCCAGTTCGTTATGGAGATATTTGCTCTGATAATTTCCTTCCAATTTTCCCTCCTTATTTTTTACCCTTTTCAAGAAGATTGAGCCCCATGTATCCAGCATTTTGTTGAACGGTAAGATCCTGCTCTCATCCTATACACTTTCTTACTCAAGGGAACATGAGTAAGAATGTAACTCTTGTATTCTTTGTACGTTGTTGCCAGATTTCATCTGAACAAATAACTCAAAAACGTGGTGCGTAAATTCTGAGAAATAACGTCATTCGTGCATTCTTTATATGACATTGCCAGATTTCATCTGAACAAATGGTGCGTAAATTCTAAGAAATAACGTCACTCTTGCATTCTTTATACGACATTGCCAGATTTCATCTGAACAAATAACTCAACAACGTGGTGCGTAAATTCTGAGAAATAACGTCATTCGTGCATTCTTTATACGACATTGCCAGATTTCATCTGAACAAATGGTGCGTAAATTCTAAGAAATATTTTAGACGTAGCACATAAAACTATTCCTCAAACCTCGACTCATCAATCTCGTCCCCCCGTTCCTTGGTGGACTGAGGACTGTAAGAATGCCTTGCTTTTACGTAGACGAGCTCTAAGAAGGTTCAACAGACGACCAACGAGTGAAAATCTTGAGAGGTATAACATTCTCCGAGCTAGAGCTCGTAGAATATTTAGACAAAGTAGAAAAAATTCTTGGACCCAGTATATTAACACAATATCAAGAACAACACCAGTATCAACTGTTTGGAAGAAACTCCGTTCCGTTTCTGGTTCATCTCGATCAACTCCCTTGATGGGCATCAAACAACGGAACGGAATAATAAGTTTTGATCCTCGAGATATTGTTAATACATTGGGTATATATTTTGCAGATTATTCTTCGTCTACTTCCTATAGCAATGGTTTTTGTCTTTTCAAAAATACTCAAGAAGCAATGCCATTCGTCGTTGGTACGTCTGTTTCTCCTTTGAACGCGCCCTTCTCAATAGAAGAGCTGGAATCTGCACTGTCATCCTCTTCAGATTCAGCACCAGGCCCTGATAACCTTGTATATTCCATGATTAAAAATCTTCCAACATCGGGGAGGATTTCCCTCCTGAAGATATACAATCGTATGTTTGAGGAACACTCTTTCCCTGATGTTTGGTTGGAAGCAACAGTGATTCCTATTCTTAAGCCAGGCAAAGATAAAACTGATCCAAACAGCTACCGCCCTATTTCTCTTACAAGTGTGTTATGCAAGCTAGTGGAGAAAATGGTAAATCGCCGTCTTGTTTGGTATTTAGAAAATAATCATTTACTCTCTAAGGACCAGTGCGGTTTTAGGCAAGGGCGATCTTCCATCGATCAGTTAGTTTTATTAGAATCTGCAATCCAAAATGCCTTTCTGTTACGTCAAACACTTGTTGCAATATTCTTTGACCTAGAGAAGGCATATGATATGGCTTGGAGAAGAGGAATACTAAATACATTAAAATCATGGGGTATACAAGGTAATATACTAGGTTTTATTAAAAATTTTCTCTCAAACAGATATTTCAGAGTACGCCTTGGATCTACATTGTCAGATCGTTTTCGGTTAGAGAATGGCGTCCCGCAGGGAAGTGTACTTAGTGTGACCTTGTTTGCCGTTGCTATCAATAGTATAACTACTAATGTGCGGTCTCCTGTTCGCTGTTCTCTATTTGTGGATGACTTTGCAATTTATGTTGGTGCTAAAAGTTTGGCCACAGCTGAAAGAACACTTCAGCTTACAGTAAATAGATTGCAGTCATGGACGAATTCTACTGGGTTTAAATTTTCTGCCGCTAAAACTCAATGTATTGCCTTCAGTCGCCGTCGACAGATCCGAACTCCTTCAATATTTCTCGATGGTACAGAAATTCGGACCATTCCATCTGTTCGATTTTTGGGGTTAATATTCGACCAAAGACTATCATGGAACCCTCATTTGCGTGATTTAAAATTACGATATAACAAAATTCTCGATATGTTGAGGGTGCTTAGTGGTTCTTGATGGGGCGCTGATAGAACTTGTATGATGATGTTTTACCGTGCGGTGATTCGTTCGCGAATTGATTATGGCAGCATTGTATATTCGTCTGCACGACTATCCGTATTAAAAAAAAATAGACTCAGTCCATCACTCTGCAATACGACTCGTCTCTGGAGCCTTCCGTTCTAGTCCCATTGTAAGCATTCTAGCCGAGGCTGGGGAACCTTCACTCTCTCGACGGAGACAGAAACTACAGTTAACTTATGTAAGCAATTTATCATCTAAACCATGGCACCCTGCTTTTAATACAGTTTTCAAAAATCAATTGGTGTGACAGTATGAAACTCGACCGAATGCTACTACTCCTCTTGGTATTAGAACTTCCCGTATTTTTTATGACTTAGATATTGAACTGCCCCCAATGTTTGTAAGGTCCCAATATTTTATTCCTCCGTGGACTATTACCATGCCGACAGTCGATTTATCACTATCGTCTTACGTAAAATACAACACTCCTGACGTAGTGTATCGTCAGGAGTTCCTTCATATTCTACATTCCAACCCATCTAGTGAAATTATTTTTACAGATGGTTCAAAACTGGAAGATAAAGTCGGTTGTGCATTTCACACATTAGGGCAAACGTGTAAGTATGGATTACCCTCAATTTGTAGTGTCTTTACTGCTGAACTGTTTTCTATCTTGAAGGCTTTGAACACTGTTGTATCCAATTCTGCTCATTATCTTGTGTGTTCCGATTCGAAAAGTGCACTCCAAGCTATCCAGGATATGTATTCTGTAAATCCTCTAGTTCAAGATATTTTGTGCCGTATTCGCAGCCTTGAACTACGAGGTGTTGGAGTAACATTTTGCTGGATACCAGGACACTGCGGGATAATTGGAAACACTAGAGCGGATATTGCAGCAAAGGAAGCAACTATGCTGCCGCCAAGCACGCACCGTGTATTTTGTTCAGACTATCTTTCCAAAATAAAACAATTACTTCGATTGCGTTGGGAAGATGAATGGACAGCCTTGGACAATAACAAATTGAGGGTAATTAAACATACTGTTCGCCCCTGGGGGTCGTCTCTAAGAACAAGTCGAAGGGAGGAGGTTGTCGTTACACGCCTCCGCATTGGTCACTCGTTGTTGACACATGGTTTTTTAATGGGACGCGGGGAGCCACCTATATGTCAACTTTGTGGAGAAACAATCACAGTCAAACACTTGATGTTAGACTGCGATTGCTTGAGAACCATGCGTTTAATATATGGATTAGGAAACTGTATGCAGGCGATCTTGGGGGACGATTCGGCGATCATTGATCGCGTTTTGGCCTTCCTGAGACGCTTGCATATATATCAATATATTTAATTTTTCTTAGTATTTATATATTCTTTATAGTTTATATTCTTGTTAACTAGTTTTAGGAAATTTTATTGTTTCAAAATATTTATTATCTTCCTGTTTAATTAGGACCCCTTTACAGTCCACCTTTATATTGTTTTGTTTTTAAATTATTTATTCTTGTTATCTAGTTTGTAAGTAATGTTACGTTTTATCGCTCTGTTGTTTCTTTTCTTTAGTAGTTGTATTTAGGCGATGATAGCCTTAATGTGCTTTTCGCCTTAAAAAAAAAAAATAAAAAATCTAAAAAATAACGTCATTCGTGCATTCTTTATACGACGTTGCCAGATTTCATCTGAACAAATAACTCAACAACGTGGTGCATAAATTCTGAGAAATAACGTCATTCGTGCATTCTTTTTACGACATTGCCAGATTTCATCTGAACAAATAACTCAACAACGTGGTGCGTAAATTCTGAGAAATAACGTCATTCGTGCATTCTTTATACGACATTGCCAGATTTCATCTGAACAAATAACTCCACAACGTGGTGAGTAAATTCTGAGAAATAACGTCATTCGTGCATTCTTTATACGACATTGCCAGATTTCATCTGAACAAATGGTGCGTAAATTCTAAGAAATAACGTCACTCTTGCATTCTTTATACGACGTTGCCAGATCATCTGAACAAATAACTCAACAACGTGGTGCGTAAATTCTAGGAAATAACGTCACTCTTGCATTCTTTATACGACGTTGCCAGATTTCCTTCACTTCAAGTCTGCTCACTTCAACTGCTGTTACTGGTAGCGGAGGGGTAACTTAAATGTCACGTGATACATACTGTCCGCAGTTATACGTAATTCTTAGGATAGAACCGGTTTCAAGAACCATTGTAGTAGCATAACATGTATTTAACTGCTCTTAAAATTCTCTGAACAATAACAAACGTTCCTACAGAAACCTCTTCATTACGTATTGGTGGTATTTATTGTAAAGGCGTGTCATACGTCCTTAACCTAAATAGTTTTACTACATTCTGTTCCTAATGTAATCCAAGGGAGAGAAACACGTCTTGAATTGTCGGAGCCTTTGAGAGAGCAGCAATTACCCTTTTCCTTTGAGGAGGATTGTACGCGCCAGATGTCCTGTAAATGCGGTAGCACGTGGAGGTGAACGTGCTTTGTGGACTGCAGAGAACTTTAAATTAGCTTTGACCTTCATCTGGTTCACGTCACCTTTATACTGACCTGAGTCTACGAGAAGTATCTGGTCGGTACAGGGAGAGAGCGAAGTATTTTTAAATCTACGTAACTGTGTATTCGGCGTATTAATGTTTTAAAATTATCAAGAATCCAAAATGGATAAGTATGGAAGTGAATTTGAAACATCTTCAAAAATGTTTAACGGCTACATGGATGTAGATTACGTTTTTCGCCTGTTAAGAAACTAATAAGAGAGATAAAATTTATTAAAAAAATGTTTACAGTATAAGGAATGCAGTTCTTCTTCGGTGAATGTGAACTGGGCAAAACGTACAGAAAATATCAATGCATTCTAAAAACATTGACTGGCCACAGACTATTGCAAGACTCATCTCTTTGATATTACATAAATGCACATTGGACAGAGTAAAAGCTGTGCAAGCAGAGCTCAGCGACGCCGCTTCACTCCGTTCAGCTCCGCTACGCTTTCAGTGGCTTCCAGTACTTACATTAAAAACAATAGGTTAGGATTTGAATACTTAGTCCGCTCCGCATTTGGTGGCCGTCCGACTTAAGACTCAAACTTTTACAGTTTATATTCGTCACTATATTAACAATAATAATTCCAATCGTATAAAAAACAGTTGGTCCACACGTACCAACCTTAACAACCTTAACACTTTTTTCTTATATAAGCTGTTATTTAGAATCATTATCCCTTCAGGTACTTTATTAATTAGTCTACTCGATATTACAATAAGACTACGACATAAATTTTCTCGCAAATAGAGCAAAGAATCTATATTAATAAAAGGAAATGCTTTTTTTACGTGAGTACGCTCGATGAACAGTCAAAACTATGCCACGCGGAAACGTGAAATACATTTTTCACATAGGCGAACAAAAGGTCGGACAACACATTGAAGACGGATTTTAAAATTTCTTATTAGTTTCTAAATTAATTATTTACCTGAACGTTATATTCATGAAACATTTACATTAAATATTTACGGTGAAAACCTATGAATTCAGGAGAATCGCCAAGCGGGTACTGATATTAGAATATAAATACATTAATGGCCAATTTACACGATGCCAGTTGGCGTTCCAGTTGAGGTTGCCAGCCGCTGGATGCCAGCGACTAGTACAGTATAAACGTTCTATGCTAGTAACTGGAGAGGCCAGTAAACCACAGGCGCGCCACTCGCTGGCAGCTCCAGCTGAACAAATATTTTTGTTTTACTGGCGCTCCAGCTTCCCCTTCTACCACTCTACCGCACTGGCATCGTGTAGAACAACTGCCGTTCACCAGTCGCTGCAAACATTCAACCACGTGGATTACGTTTACCAGGTTCTGTTTAAGTAGTTAAAGGCAAATAAAAATGGCTATTCGTTTAAATAAGGAAAAAAGCTTTGACATTTGTACAGTTGTACCGTGGCCACGAAAACTTGTGTAACATGTATAGTAAAGATTACCTCAATCGGCAAGCTAGGAATGCCAGGATATAAGCCATCGTTGATGACGTGAATGTGTCAAATTTTACAGTGAAAGACGGGCAAAAAGAAATTAAAGTTTTAACTACATAGAGTTGACGAAAGTTGAGAAATGTAAAGCAAGTGCTGCGGGAACAGATTTTATGTATAAAACATTAGTGCCGTGGTTCAGTGATATGGACCACATAATAAAGTCAGCTAATTTAAAGATCCTGTCGTCGCCGCATGCAAGTGATCTTCAAGTCGTTTCTCAACTGGCATGCCAGCCACTCTGGTAACGTGTAAACTGGCCTTAAGTGATATAAATACTTTTAGCTGCTCAAAAATACTACAACAGTGTTCCAGTCTTCCTACTCCGGCTATGACCCTTATAGACTTGTTTTGGTTTTAAAAAGATTTTCTCGACGTGACAAGATTAATCCCACTATTAGCCATATGACACGTTCACCTGAAAAGCAAAATAGACCTGTCTAATGTCATCCTTGATCAATTCTCCACGCAAGTGTTTTAAGTTGACTAAAATTTTTAAACAGTTCAATTAAACTCGTATACCGTTCCTAGCTGAGAGTTGTAACAAATGTAAAGTCCAGCCAATTAGTAAACGGCCTGCGCGAGAATTTTTCACTTATGTAAGAGAATTCCCCTCCAGCTCCCTCCAACAATCCAGTGACACAGAATCTGCCAATCTGAGTCTACAAACTCGCACATTTTCTCTTTCTGTCACACTGGTGCTGTTAGGAGGCCGTTTTCTAAGCGGCTGAGGTATAAAACCCAACACTTTCTCATAGTTCTAAATTAGTTCATATTTTTTAACACATTGGTAAACCAATGTTTTTCACTTCGCTAGTACAATCACACTTCACTAGACGGGCGGTAAGTTCAACTATACGCCGCCTAACATACAATAATATTATTTTTAAATTGGAAGGAGACTGGTTACCATTATATTTCTTCGTTGATTTCCCTTTTGATTATCTTTTTAAATTGTTACCTAGTTTATGTATCTATGGAGACGACACATTTATTATTTCTTAAAACAGAAATAGACACTTTTACAGTTTAGAAGCTTGTGTTAGAAAGTTATAATTACAAAGCCAAAGTTTTACAATTTGTTCCAGTCACTATTATCACAATCACTTTTTGTAATTTTTTTTAAAGTAAAAAATGACGAAATAATCCCATTCGTTTTGTGCAATCTATTTGACAGTTCTGAGGGGTTGTTTATTTGAAACAAAATTTTTTAGGATTATGACCTAATTTTCCGTCTAGTGGTATATTTAATCACCTCTTAAAGGCTACCACGGTTTCGAAATCATACTGTTTCATCTTCAGGCCATAATAGAAAATGTCAAATCCCTCTGTCGAGGTCGCCACAAAGTTAAACAAAATATTGAAAACACACGACAGAAACACTAAACACAATTACACAATAGAATTTGGTTCGGCCAAACGATACGTACCACTCGTATGTCATTACATACCGGACTGCACGATATACGCCATACGTACTCAGGAATGTAACGACATACAAGTTGCACGTATCGTTTGGCCAAACCAAATTTTATCGTGTGTATTTAATCGTGTAATTATGTTTAGTGTTTGTGTTTTGAATGTTTTGCTTAACTTTGTGACGACCTCGACATAGGGATTTGACATTTTCTATTATGGCCTGAAGATGAAACAGTAAAGTTTCGAAACCACGGTAGCCTTTAAGAGGTGAGTAAATAGACCACTAGACGGAAAAATAGATCATAATTCTAATTATTTAAGTATGTAGTCCGGTGGATAAGTTGTAATAATAAAAATATGTTGTACAAAACGGAGGCCTGTTTGTAGAAAGTGATTCAGACATCGATAAGTTTGAATTTGGTTTAATTTCGGAATTTTGTGTAACACAAATACATAATTTCACGAAAATAATTCATTGTTTAGTTTCTGTCGATGCGCACAGACACACGGACGAAAGTACAAAAACACTGACAGCCTTCTAAAGTAAAAAACACTTTTAGATCAATGAACATATTCTCATAAATTTCTCACAATCGTAATATTTTCTCTACCTTCCCCATATTGGGAAAATAAATGCGGTAACAAGTAATAATTTCTAGGCCTTATTACTATTCATGTTGTCAAATTACAGATGCACTATTTCAAGTAAAACTTTTCCCTCCTTACAAAAATAAGTGCATTTCAAACTGAAGCTGAATAATTCTTAAAATAACTCCGTAATAATACAGAGTGCTCCGTAATGTGGCAGTACTGTAACGAAACGTACAGTTTAATACAGTACCATCCAGGCGAACAGTTCTGCTAACCTAATTAAGTTTGTCTAAAGCTTCTCTCGCGTACCAGACTTCATTTTATTTTCGCTAATCACATTAGTTGCACGTTCTTTCAGACATCAAGGTCAAGTTGTCAGTAGGTCACTGTTTTTATTTAAAAGTCTAAAGTAATTACTGTCCATTCGGAACTTTATTTTATAAATTAAATCCTTTCAGCATTAAAAATAAAATCGTTTATAACATTCTAAGCGTGCACTCGTGATTTGAGACGGTATTCCTCGGGGAATAAAAATTGCAGTTGAATTGAGAGTTGACTTGAACAATTTAGTTCAATGTAACCTGCAGTATGTTTGTATGTTTAGGGGAGACGTTTTTGTTACTTGTAGAATATAGTAATTTTTTGGCAAAATATATCAGATTGTTCAACGGAAAGTCTAAATACCAAACCACAGCCCCTGGCATTCAAGATCTTCTTCGAAACATGAATAAGTCACCAGTTGATCAGACGGTTAAATGCATTTTTTTGGGTAGGGGCGGTTAGGAGAAAGATTAAACTTAATGTAAAGCCTCCCTTGAGGATGACATTTTTTAAAATAATATCTTCAAAAACTAACACTAGTAAACCGTTTTGAGACTTAGAACTGAAATAAAATAAGTGTAAAAATATAGTCTGTATTATGCAAAAAAATCACTTGAATTATTTAGATGACCAATTTTTAAAATGTTTGCAAATTGACTAACCACAAATTCTCTAAGCCTTTATCAACACAGATTTGTTAAGCAAATTAAAAGATGAAATAGACATTAAAATACTTTTAAAGTACAGTAATATCCTGTAAATTGTTAAAGGTTGCGTTCTTACCTGGTATACATTCTTACAGAACTTTTACTTTAAAACTAACGTTAGGAAGGAAGAAGGAATGTCAGTGCTGGTAGATTAATAGTTAACACACGACGTTATCCATTGAAATAATGCCCTTTCGGTTTCTCAACTTTAAATCGTGTACCTATAGGCTATATATCGTTGGTTACACAAACGAGATTAGTGGGATTTCTAATGTGAGCGGAGTTGTGCTGAGCGAGCGGACTACGCATTCAAAACCTAACATATTGTTTTTAATGTAAGTGCGGCCACTGAAAGCTTAGCGGAGGTGAGCCGAGTGAAGCGGCGTCGCTGAGCTCTGCCCCGCGCAGCTTTGTCTCTGTCCTGGTTCGGTTTTCAAGCTGACTTCGCTTCCCCCACCACGTTTACCACGCCTCTTGTTAGTTAGGTTACCGTAGCCTAGATTAAAGTTTTTTTAACATAATATTTAATTTAGTCCGTTAAAGTAGCCTTAAGTATTTAGATTTATAAGATACAAACGCTTTCTTTAAACTGATTGAACTCCGCTACTAGTAGCCGCAGGGGTGCAGACTAGCTGCACCTATTGAGAGGATTTAGACGTCCCTCGAGGTACCCGAGTCTAACACACACTTACACCAACAACACTACACTTACGACTTTAACACTTTACACTCACACTTACATTTAAGGGGGCGATCATAGCCTCAATGTGCTTTTCACCTTAAAAAAATCTTCATTCCGCTCAGCTACGCTACGTCCAGCGCAACTCCTTTCTGCATTTGGTGACCACCCGACCTTTAATCGTTTTACCCTTTCCAGAAAATCCACCTCGAAACGTATGCAGATACTCGTATTTTATGGAATTAAAATAAGATCTTTTACATTTTTATTTTATTTCTTTTGTCTCGGGAGGGAGGTCGCCTCTCTCCCCATTTAATCCGTCCTTAGCCAGTTGCTCTAAATCCTATTAACCATTTTAGCAACAAATATAAAAGGTTCGATTGAACTCTGTTGTTTCGTAGTGGACAGCCGACAACACTGATATTTCAACGTAACAAAAAAAACTTGACATCAGACACAAATTTGTTTTACAACAGATTTAACTCTTCCAATCCACGAAATGAAAGACACACTAACCTAAAAATGTAAGGACATCCTGTTTGGCTTCTACAACTTAAGAAACGTTTTAAAATAAACCAAGCGTCTTGAGCAATCTACATTTTGTTTTCAGAAAGTGTTTGGAAGTTTAACGTAGCCTAAAACCTGTAAACAATTGTATTTAATGAACATAAAGGTTCCGTCAAGGATTGTGTTCCAGTTATAAGCGGACAATAGGCAGTTCAACGTAACAGACAAATAAATCAGATATTCTGATTGCCCGCAATTTGTTTTCCATCGTCTGCATTAGCCCGTGTGCACAATAGTCGGACGTTAAAAAAAAATTCAAGTAAGCGTTTGACAGTTTCACATTGCTTAAAACCTTGTTAACATTATAAGTTACATTTAAAAATATTGCAATGAAATGCGTTAGGTCACCAAATGTGGAGCGGAGCTGCGCTGAGCTGAGACAAGCGTAGCGTAGCTGAGCAGAATGAATTTGAACGGAAACCAGAATCTGAGTTCAGTCAGTTTAAAGAACGCGTTTGTATCTTTTAAATCTAAATATTTACGCCTACTGTAACGGATTATAGGAATTACCATGTTTATAAACCGTAACCTAGGTAACATCGGTAACCTAGGTAATGAGAAATAGTCAGTTTTGAGGTCAGCCTGGTGTGGGAAAACCAGTTTGATAACCGAACCAAGACAGAGACAAAGCTGCGCGGAGCGGAGTCCAGCGACGCCGCTTCACTCCGTTAAGCTTTCAGTTGCCGCACTTACATTAAAAACAAAAGGTTAGGTTTTGAATGCGTAGTCCGCTCCGCTCAGAGCAAGTTCGTTCCGCATTCGATGGCCACCCAGCCTTAGGCTGTAGTAGGCCTAGAGAAAACACAGATTTTCATGTTATATAAATAAGCCATTTTAAACTACTTTAGGGATGATATTTTTTAATCCCAAACTTATTGCAAATCTACACAACCATGCAAATTTATCGATCTTCAGATACAGTGATCAGTGCTTAATTAAATAAATAATGAGCAACTGACTTAAGATTTACGTTGATACAACTGGAACGTGGTCTTACAATGCTGTGGTACTTTACGTGAAAGCAATTTGCCTTATTGCATAAAATTGTGTATAAAAGGCAGATATAATGTAAAATAATATCGTCCTTACATTTGTATAAACAAGACATCTAACAATTCTATCTATGAAATTCCTATCGGAAGCTTTCGATCGAAAGACCAAATTATTCGCCAGATTTCACGTTTTTTAATTTGTTAGGTATTTAAACTTATGGTATTTAATAAACCAACTTCGAAAAAATTATGTCTGTTACAGAAGCAAAAATAAAAATCATTTATGATGTTTTCTCTTCCATTTTAATTCCATTACGATAATTTGTTCGAAGTTAATCAGCTGTTCAATGAAATCAGCTGATCGTTATGAATTAAGACAAATCAACTGATCTACTATAACATAGCTAGTTTTTGTAACGAAATAACCTAAAACTTATTATATCCTATCAGACGTTCAATGAAATCAGCTGATCGTTACAAATTAATATAAAACGACTGATCTTTTACTATAATATAGCTAGTTTTTTTAAACAAAATAATCTAAAACTTTTTATATCCTATCAGATGTTCAATGAAATCAGCTGATCGTTACGAATTAATATAACACAACTGATCTCTTACTATAACTTCCAATATAAATGTTTGCACCGCATGACGCGACGAGCAAAATCCAACCCTACAATCTGATACATGTTAATAAAAGAATTTTTAGGTCTGGTGCATAAATCAAACTCCAACGGCAGTTACGTTTTGATTTTACTAATCGATTGATTATGTTAGGATTGACTGTGCTACAAATATATCGATACTTCCTCACCGAAAACAACTCTATCGACAAAACTCGTAATGTTCTGTCTTTGAATGCGACGCAGAAAAATTATTTGATGTAAAAATTCCTATTCCAGGGAGACCTTTTGCTCAGTTTGTCAAATAGCTGTTTGTGGTAATTGTAGTTGCGAAGTACGCTGGTCCTTAAGGACTCTTGCCCAACTATTGACGAAAATCGTTCGCACGGTCTGAGGCCTTTTCATTTAGGAACACACAGTTAGTCCCTTTAAATTTCTTACACAACTTCTGGATTGGTTGGTCTGTCCCAGTGATACTTGCCCAACTGTTACAAGAGATTCAGTTTTTAGCAAATTTCCACTGAAGTATATTTTAGCACTCTCACGTTCGTAATTTCGGTCCAAATCGTGGCTTGGGTAAACTCGTTTTCCAGCAAAATCCGTTCAACAGTTTCGAAACGTTGACCCCGCCGAAAGTAAACGTTCACGTATTACACTACAACTCCGGTGATATTGTATTATTTTCTCTCTGATAATTTTAATGATGTCCGATATTTATATTTCATAATTAAATTAATTAAATACGTATCCAATATTTTTAAGTGAATTTATTTACATAATTCAATGTTAATTGAATTAATGGAAACGTTTTATAAAATAACAAAGTGTTTTGCGAGTTGCGTTTACTCCCTGACCCTTTTAACCATCCATTACTGTGTGCAGTGAATAAATTTATATGTAAAAATAGGTTATGTTTGTTATTAAAATAAGGAATAATTAAATTTTTATAGGCACATAATGTTTTATGTTACTTTAAAAAACAATGATCTTTGCAAGCAACTGTCTCGCTGAAGTGCTGGAAGCTTTAGCATTACTCTTTATGCTAGTCATTTGAAAAATTTATCCCACCATCATAATGGCATAAAAAACCGGACTATACTCAAACTTGTAGACATTTAAAATTTAAAATGCTAATATATACCATTGCTTTAGGCTAATTACGACGTTGAAATCAGATTATCATTAAAATGTTATATTTTCTTTAAAAAATTCGAAATGATTGCCACTTTTCCCCAAAATTGTGAATGAGAAAGTATCAATACATATGTAAATGTTAAAGCGAACTTACGGGTATAATCAGAACTTTAGTCAAATCAAATCAAAAACGTCTTTACCGTATTATATACTGGTTCAGTACACGTTATCGTGAAGCCTATAGGTAGTTAGATTGTAGTATAGCAAGTGTTATTCTACGGTATAGTAGTGTAGATAATGCTATGTCATTGTTTAATAGAATGTCATCTACATTATCGAATTACAGTATAACAAGTGTTACACTGTAGTATTCCACAGTATACCAGTACTATTATATAACTTATGTTAAATGTTAAACTTAGTATTTAATGTTAAATAATACAATTAACAGTAACAAATTATGTCATTGTTTAATAGAAAGTTAAGCACATTATTTCAGAGTCTATAGGTAGTGAAATTGTAGTATAGCAAGTGTTACGCACAGTTTACTAGTGTATCTACACTATTAAACATAGTGTATGCTATGTCATTATTTAATAGAAAGTCATCTACGTTATCGAATTGCAGTATAAAAAGTGTTATTTCACGGTATACTAGTGTAGATATTGCTATGTCATTGTTTAATAGAAAGTTATGCACGTTATTTCAGAGTCTACAGGTAGTCAAATTGTAGTATAGCAAGTGTTATTCCACGGTAAGCTAGTGTAGATAATGCTATGTCATTGTTTAATAAAAAGTCATCTACGTTATCGAATTGCAGTGTAACTAATATTGTGTCACTTTATACTAGTGTAGATAATGCTATGTCATTGTTTAATAGAAAGTCATCTACGTTATCGAATTTCAGCATAACGAGTGTTATTTCACGATATACTAGAGTAGATAATGCTATGTCATTGTTTATTAGAATGTTATGTACGTTATCGAATTGCAGGCTAACCAGTGTTATTTCACGGTATACTAGTGAGGATAATGTTATGCCATTATTTAGTACGAAGTTCGGATAACGCAATTTCATTTTGATATGAATTATAAAAGAGATTATTTAGTTCTGACCTCCACAATAACAAAATAACATGTATGTGCTCATGAAGTTAGCTTACGATAAGTATGTTTCGTTAATACGTTTTAATTTTAATTAAATATCGTCGTTTACAAAATGGATGCCAGCTGTGAGTAGACAATCATCTTCAAATAAACGTCAGTTTTTGTGGATGTAATTTAAAACTTCTATAATTCGGCTCTCTCTCTCTCTCTCTCTATATATATATATATATATATATATATATATATATATATATATATATATATATATATATATATATATATATATATATATATATATATATATATATAGTTGTTTTGTTTTAAAGAGAAATGATGGTAGTTTGTGCTAGTACTGCTAAAATATTCTTGTGTAATGTCATTTATTGTACACGCACGAAGTAAACCAACTATTTTAAATTTTCCAGATTTGGTACGTATCTATAAAGAGGATCATGTCTGACCGAGTAATTAATGAAATCTAAGAATTTTTTGTTGAGGAGTATTCATAATACATCATATTTAGGGCTCTAACAATTTACTTATTTCATTCTAAAATCCTTTGATTTGATGTTAAATGGAATAGGGCAAAATCAACATAAACCGACTGACTTCAATTAATTTTCACTTTACACCTTCTGCAACAATTGACATTTTGCGGATCAATTGACACTGCTTACACGATAATAAAAACATATGCCGTTATTAGTGTACATCCCATTATTCACTCAATGGTTGTTTGAAAAATAGTTTATCGCTATTGTTCTGCAACAAATACTCTATATTTTATAGCCTGCTTGTTAAATCTGCTCACGCTACAACTAAAGCTCGATCCACAAAAGTGGGTCACGATACTGGGACAAATTAATATCGCACTTCGCTGACAGTGACAAATGTAAAATCGAAACCGCTCTTGTAAGCAGGCAGCGTTACTTTCTTCAGTACAGCCGGCAATAGAAAGAGTCGTTTGTCATATACTGACAGAACTGAGGTCCGCAATTGTGATCCATCCTAAACTCGAAGTTTTTGTGTTAACCAGATGTAGTTTATCGAGAAGTTTAGAAGGAGGGTTTTTTTAACATATATCATGTTTTAGGGCAGGCTGATTTAAATTGGTATATAACGGTATATTTTGCGCGTTGCAAGTCTCATATTAAATTAATTATAATTAAAATTTCCTGTTTCCTCTCGAGGACCTTGTGCGTGTGAAACGAACATGGTAACCACTACACTACGGAAAATACGAAGAAATTTATATTGGTAGTTATAGTAAAAGATCTGTTCTGTTGTTTTATATTAATTCGTAACAATCAGCTGATTGCACCGAACAGCTGATCAACAATGAAAATAAAAATACTTTTGAAACCCCAATAAGGTAAACATAAAAGTGTGCTAAATAAGAGGTTACTGCATTATCGGAAGAAAGGGGTAATTCATTTAATGGGGTTGAAATTCCTTGAAATTTTTTATTAGATTATTTAATCGTGTTATATTTGAGTGTGATAGTAAAAAGGCGTAATAAATTACGGCATCCTTTGTAGAAATGGCACCGAATACAGAAGAAATTGCTTTAAAGTGAAATTCTTTCTCTCTCTCTCTCTCCCTCTCTCTCTCTGTGTGTGTGTGTGTGTGTATGTGCGTGCGTGCGTGCACGTGCGCGTGTGCTTCTCAAAAAGTAGTGGTCAAGATCGGCGCTCATTAAAAGTCCTCGAACTTTTTAGTACTATAACGGCCGCTCCAATAACTCGTTTTCCAATAGAAAGTCGTTATTTAAGAGAAAGTTTTGCAATATAATCTCAGGCAGTTGGTTTCACGCCTGAATAATGACGTACAAGCGATCGTTAACCAGCAACCTGCATGAGGTTACGCCACATATGACGATACAAGCCTGTTTTCCTTAATGGATTGTCATCTACGATAAATAATCAAGAACAATTAATTCGCAATTGCCATTGACTATGTAAAGGCTCTTGGTTGAGTTTCAGTAAAGCGCCACTTGTGCTTTGTGACGATCTTTGATTAAATTTAGCCTACCTTCAAACTTTACCCTGTCTGCTTGTTCCGTCAAACTAGTTATCCTACGGTAATATTTACGCTTTTACACTCCTTATACTTAAAAGTTGACATTATAAACACACTTTTATGTTCTCGTGTTATCTGTATACTCGTTTATAAAAAAGCAATGCCGTATGCCTTCTGTAGACGAAAATACTACTGAACAGGTTTCACTGAAGATTTCTATTTACTCTTTTTAGTAGTGGGCCAGCATATATACGCTGTGCTTTCATGACTCTTTGGGAGCAATACAGTATAGGGTTGTTTTTAACATTGTTGCTCATTAAACTCTAAATGTTCGTAAAAGGCAATGGTCATATGTATAACCTCTGTAGAAGAAAAACTATTGAACCGGTTTTGCTGGAACTATCACAGTTTGTTCTTATTATTGGCAGGAGTGTTTATAGATTGATTTCACAGTCAAATCTCTTTCCGTATAAGTTATTTTCTACCGACAACTGTGTTAAGAGAGTATTACAATTAGATCCGATAGGTTGTGCTGTTGTTTTGACAATTGAATTTACATACATTATTATTTTTATAAAATAATGGCAATGCACATAATTTCTCCATTAAGTACTAAAACTATATAATGCAGAAGTTCAAGTTATTATACATTGTTTTTACTAAAAAAAACGTGATCTTATGGTTGCTTATACAATACAAAATACTAGCTACTAAACTTGTAAAAAGTTACTATCAACCGATTATTGTTTTTAGATAGTGGTTTGAATTAAAGCCGATAGGTAGTGATGTTGCTTGAACAATTCGATTTATTTACATGCTGACCTTTAAAAAATGAAGGTTAAAATACTCAAATCTAGCTATACACACACACACACACACACACACACACACAGGTTTAGAATATATTAATGTAAAATAAAACTCTGTTATTCTCCCCCCCCCCGATAACGCTGGGTAGTAGAGTTAGTTATTTACTATTTAACACATAAGTCCGTCTTATTCTCACTGGTTGCTAACACTTTCAACTTGCGCATTTAAAAGTAGTAGGTTCGAGACCGCAAGTTACTGCCGTAAATTTCTCCTTTTCTGTTACCGTAATCTCACGTTCTCATCTAAAAATGTTACGTATCGGTATAACGATATTTGTTTTTATTTATTAACAATGTTTAAAACATTGTTTTTTTAATATGCTTGGACGTAATGTATTTTTACTGGTCCTTTCAGTGTCGTCATAAACAAGTTTCATTGTGTGTGTGTGTGTGTGTGTGTGTGTGTGTGTGTGTGTGTGTGTGTGTGTGTGTGTGCGCGCGTGTGTGTGTGTGTGTGTGTGTGTGTGTGTGTGTGTGTGTGTGTGTGTGTGTGTGTTTCAAGGTTACGGCTCTGTGTTACCTTGATGGCCTTGAAAATTTTCAATTTTTCAATGGAAATTATCTAAAAATATGTTTAATTTACGGTAATAAGTTTTTTGAAACACACCATATATTGAACAATCATAGCTCACCCAATATCCAATATCCAAGTATTTGGCGATATTTAACACTTTGGTATCAGATTGAAATTCCCACAGACAATTATCGAAACAGATTCCGTCCGGCTTTGAAGTAAAGGACTTGGCGACAATACAATGAACAACCGCGGGAAATAATCAAGCAATTAGCCCTGCCCTTTCACGGCCACTTTAGCTGTTCACTGCGCTTTGGTAGAATATTAGTTTATCACAAAGTATTTGAAAAGTGTTTTTTATTGGAAAATTTAAATAACGTATCAAGTGACGAACTGAAAACAATTCAAAGGTTTTATTAAATATATTTACAAAAACACAAATTTGATTAATTATTATTTTAAAAAACGTTTATTTAAAAACATAGAAAAATATGCTTTTCGCTTCTGCTATTAGCCTACTATTAGTTCAAAGACCCCGCAGGGTGGTGCAGACTAGCTAGACCTATTGAGAGGATTTAGACGTCCCTCGCGAATCGTTAGACGTACTCGAGTCTAACAAATACTTACACTTACGACTAACACTTTACACTCACACTTACATTTGAGGAGGCGATAATAGCCTCAATGTGCTTTTCACCTTAAAAGAACAGTAGACCTCACAAATTCGTATTAATTACCTGGCCACCGCTACACGACAGCGCTCTAACGCGCTTGTAACGTCTTCCGCTAATTTAACCAATAACCGAAAAATGTTACTCGACAAATTTTATTAGAAATTTTATGCTCTTTCTTCATCACGCGGTTAAAATTATGATTGGTCTGGCCGTTCCGCCAGAATTACAGGAAACAGCCGGCAAATACACTCCTTTTCGTTAATTCAGATGCTGCCATCTTTAAACGAAAGTGTATTGGACAAAAAACATCGTTTGGGCTTTACTCAAGGTATCTTCGTACTGAATTTCAAAACAATCGTTCGTTTGTCCAAACCTGCGAGCACTTGTCGTCGTAAATCAAAGGCCACCATTTTGAAACGGAAGTGAATGAGAAAAAATCCGTCGTTTATGCTTTATAAAAGGTACTTTCTTGTCATATTTCAAAACAATGGTCAATGCGTTTGGCCAAAACTGCGCACATTCGTAATCGTTAAATCAGGAGCAGCCATCTTGAAACGGAAGTGATTGGGACAAAAATGATACTACACATACGTCGTTCGGACTTTATATAAAGTATCTTCGTACCGAATTTGAAAACAATTATTTGCCCAAAACTGCGATACAAACACACAAACCAAATGCCGAACGATCGAGTTTGAAAAACCTTCTCTCGGTGAAAAACAGTTTTTCCGTCCATCTTCCCACATTTCTCATATTTTGGAAGTGAACACACTTGTTCTTTTTTGTATGGAGGTGATATAAACTAGCCATAGCACGAATTGGGAATGTGGGTTCAAAATTCACTACAGACGTTAACGTTGTAGAAGAAGCATCAGATAAGCCCCAGAAAACCCTGGATAACATTGGTTCTTGGACAAAAAAGTGGCGTATCAAAATGAATGATATTAAATCTACTCACGTTAACTTTACAAATAGGACTATAATAAATGCATCCGTACATGTAAACTGACAAGTGATTCCGTCTAAATTGCAGGCAAAATACGTGGGAATGACTTTAGACGTCAAGTTGAATTGGAAAACGCACGTCAAAATAAAAAAAAAACGTCAACTAGATTTGAAATTCTAGACGGGTGTTTTGGCTACTAGGGCATCAGTCGAAACAATATTTGTCAAACAAAATGCTCATATAGAAGCAGTTTTGGGACTAGTCTGGATGTACGGGTTGTAACTTTGGGTTTGCACTGAGAAAATTAACCTTAATATAATACAATGGATTGTTGGTGCACCATGGTATGTTAAGAATGATATTATCCATAAAGACCTTAAGATGGACACAGTAAGGGGCTCCATAGCTATGAAGCAAACGTAGGCTTCACAATCATGTTAACACCGCAGTGCGGGAGATGATTGTGTAGCGGAGACTGAAGAGGACAAGACCAGAAGACCTGGTGCAGCGATTATATGTACCAATATGAGAGAGTGTTCGGAGCCATTCACAGGAATGATTTCTAACTAATACTGTGACAGTGACATATTTGCAATTGTAACTACTGGATACGTTGTACTTAGTTGTAGTATTGAATAAATAAATAAAATAAAGGAATTATATTTAAATATAATTTACGTACTTATACTAAATACCCGACCCATTTAGCACAATATGTTTAGAGTGTTTACAGTTTAGTCTTACACATTGTATACAAATAAGTTAATCAGTAAATATTGTAATAATTAAAGAACGGTGTTGTATTAATGTTCAGTCAAGACAACAAAATTATTATAACATTAACAAGGTGGATACACTGTACAAGGTTGATGTCTTATATTTGTATATGACGCAGATTTGTGTCCACTATCTAATATACGTTGTGTGCAATTTCAATTTAGTAATAAGATCAGTATTATGAATAGGCCAATACAAACCAACAAAGCCAACAAGCCACCAACGCCTTTCAGCCACTCTTCCCGACTGCCATAGTTTCTGTCTGGCCGACAATACCACGGTTAATTTTTCTCACTTTAATTTCCGACGAAATTTTAAAACTAAATGCACACAAATTCAAATTATTATTCCATTTGAGCTGGAGTTAATTAATTCCGTGACAAGACAAAGTGCTTGAATGCAAACTATGCAACACTGTAACGACACATGCCGGGGGACCAGTGCTACCAACCTAATTACGTTCGCTTAACGTCAAGTCTGCTCCAGTGACGTGCCCGAGTTTATTTTATTTTTAATAACATTAGCCGTAGTATAATTCAAATTAAAACTAAGGAAAGTTTTTACTAGGTCAGCGTTTCATTACGAAAATGAGTTTAACAGCGCTAAACGCGAACAGGAGGCGATTAATTATTCAAATTGAAACGCCTTGTTCTAAATACGCAAACAATACGACTTAATCGCTGCACGCAGCTGTGTCGCTCACTTGATCAAGAGAATTTCCGAAAATATGTATTATTTATCTTACAGTGAAAAACAATATGATTTCATCGTCAATATCACCAATAAAATTTGCATATAAGCATTTTCAATTTTCAATTGATTTTGAATTTTCAAATATGAAATTATGCAGTTTCTAACGCTGATTACAATGATGATACTGGAATTTCAACAAAAGTATAAATTAAAAGGGTTATGAATTTTTGAAAAGAAAACAATAGGCGCGCCTGACCCACGGGAGAATAAAGCTTTTTTGAAGGTGTTAAATCGATTTGACATATATGGCTTTGAATGTCACGGTTATGCAGTCTGTTTTGATTGTGATAAATACAGGAAGGTCTTTAGATCAAAGACAAATACACACACACACACACACACACACACACACACACACACGCACACGCGCACACACGCACACGCACACGCGCACGCACACACACACACACACACACACACACACACACACACACACACACACACACACACACACACACACACACACACACACACACACACACACACACACACACACACACATTACATATGACGGTCGTTCAATAAGCCCTTAGAAAAGGATATAAAAACTTTTTTTCAACATAATCTCCCTTTAACGCTATATACTTCTCTACTTCTCCAAATTTTCTAAGCCAGCCAAAAAGTAGGATCTTGGTAGTTTCTCAAAATGTGAATTTCGAGCGGTGATCAAACACTTACATTTAAAAGGCTTAACACCGAAAGAAGAGTTAGATTAATTTCATGACACATTTTCCCCTGTATTTGCAACTGTTTACAATTGGATAAATGAGTTCAAACATAGCCTTAGATTAGATTTAAATTAGAGTAAATATGCCTCTTTTTAAAAAAACCTAGTTCAGCAGATTGGTGTCCTTAATAAGTTCCAGCAACCCACTAACAAGCTCACGCTGCTGAAAGTTCCAGCAGAGGATCTTGGAACCAAAAACCGCTAGCCTCCTTCGTGGCCTTACATCTACAAAAGTTGAGCATCGTTCGGGACGTCCAGTGCAAGTGACTATTCCCCAAATGGTTGACAAAATCCACGATATGATTTTAAGTGATCGACGATTGAAAGTTTGCGTTAATAGTTGAGGCCAAAGGAATATCCCAAGGTACAGTTTTTCAATTTCGCACAAAAAATTGTGTGTGAAAAAAATCTCGGCAAGATGGGTGCCGAGTTTGTTCTCAGCGGAGAATAAACTCAACAGTGTGGTTGACCTGACGCTGATTTGACGCTTTTTCTTTGCAATCTTGATGAGTTTCTGCGTAGATGCATAACTGTAGACGAAACATGGACCAAAGGACTATATTCCAGAAACAAAGGACCAAAAGAGTGGGCGGCAAACGTGCTCCGAAAAAGCTGAAAAGGGTAAAATCAGCCGGCAAAGTGATGGCCACTGTTTTTTGGAATGCGCGTGCCATTATCTACATCGATTACTTGGGAAAAGGAAAAACAAAAACTGAAAAGAATTATGTGGTATTATTGCAACAACTGTGCGAAAAAAATTAAGAAAAAACGTCTTCATTTGAAAAAGAAATGATCTCCTTTCATGAAGACAGTGCACGGGTGCACAGCAGTGCAGTTTCGATGGGCAAAATCGCAGAATTAAAGAATATTACAACATTCACCGATCCATCTACAGTTATTTTTATTTCCTAACTTGAAAAAAATGACGACGGAAAACGGTTTAAATCTAACGAGGAGGTCATTGCCCAAACAGAAGCCTATTTTGAGGAAATGCCGAAATCCTACTTTTTGGCCAGCTTATTAAATTGGAGAAACGTTTAGAGAAGTGTATAGGAGGTAAATGGAGATTATGTTCGAAAATAAAAAAAGTTCGTAACTTTTTTTTTCTTCTAATGACTTATTGAACGGTCCTAACAAAGCTTCATGTATAACAACAATTTCACAATATATAGTGAAATAATGTTTTTAAAATGACCGATTTTTACATGGGTGGTTTTTATAGCCTATAAGGCGGAAAATTTTCTGTAAAATAATGGAAATTGAAAATATGTGTGTAATATTTTGCACTGTTACAACGGCTATATGATCGCCACGATAAAGTACCGTGGAATGTCGGCGTGCAGAATTAATCGCTCAATAAACACGATTGTTAAGAGGAAAATAAAATTACCATTAAATGATTTTCCGGTTTTCTGACAGTGACAAATGAAAAAATTCAAATTGCCACGAGCGCCGAGGCTTGGCGGATACCATTACTTTGTGTAAAAGTGGTCGTCCATCATACATTGACAGATCTGCGGCCATTCCTGTATTGCCCGACCCTAACCCGTGCTTTCCCACAGGAACTCGCACATTTGTTAGTTTTCACCGAGTTGACAAGGGAAAACTCCGATCGGTTTTGTTGTCAAACGATTGGCTCTGTATTTAGTGTGAACTAATCAAGTTTCAATAATGTCGCTTAACTAAAATAATAGGTTTTGTTCTGTAATGGAAATACAATTCCAACCTTCAATAATATTTTATCTTACAATCTAAATAAAATCGGTTTTATTATCACAATCAGCGTTAATATTTCACTAACTTACAGTTTTGAATTTTTGAAACTATATTTACAATACGAAAATGAGCTATTTTTGTAGCTGGGTTTAATTTTGTATTTAAAATGGAATTTTGAAAAATTTTAAATGCTTACTTTAAGCAGATTTCTAAGGTGATTAAAATGGCGGATATATAGAATAAATAAAAATATTAAACCGTTCCGTGACGGCAAACTGAATTTTTCCCCGTGCAAAGCATACGCCCATACCCCGCAATAAGAAGTAGTTACTTCAAGAATTTTTTGTTACTGAACCAAAAATAAAAATCATGTATCATGTTTTCTTCACGAATTATGATAATTTTTCTGGAAACAAGTCACGTGATTTTAATTTTTGGTTCAATAACAGAATTCTTTTTTTTCCTAAAAATATAGTTACATTTATGATATTTTATTAAATAATCTTGTATTTATTGTATTTTTTTAACACGATAAATTAACATACAACGATAATTTTTAACAACATAACCTAAAACGTATTATAGCCTATCAGCTGTTTAATAAAATCCGCTGATCGTTACGAATTAATATAAAAAAAACTGATCTTTTAATATACCAAAATGAAATTAATGAATCATTTCATATATTTACATCAAACTTCTTCGTAGTTTCTATAGTGTAGTGGTTACGATGTGCACCACACACGGAAGGTCCCCGTTTAATACCGAGCAGAAACACAGGGAATTTTTATTATAATTAATTTAATATAAGACTTGCGTGTTAAAAAAAGGATCTTATTTATTGGAGCAATGGAGGAAGCCGGCGTGTCCAAAGCGGGTTATGAACCAGTAAGTAAATGTTTTCGTTTGATGTTATGCACATTATCCTGTCCTTATTACCTTAGCTGGTAAAAAATATGGACTTTAAATAAAAATTATAAAATATTATATACGTAATATTATAAAAAACACTTTTTTTGTGTTTAACGTCCGACTATTGTGCACACTTGGGCTAATGCAGACGATGGGATGATTTATAGCGTATGAAAATGTCAAGCCCTAGCCGGGAATCAAACCCGGGTCCTCGGGGTGAAAGCCCAGTACGCTATCAACTAGCCCATCGAGGCCTAGAACAAACAAACGGGATATTCACGGCTATGCCCAAACGGATATAAATTTAAATAAAAACGTTTTGGATACAAAGACAACTGAAAACAGATAAATCCGTCAAAATCTCAAGATAAGTACAAAAAACGTATTACGTGATCAAATCGAAGTACGTGATAAACCAACAGATGTTTTTATTTGAAAAAGAAAACAAGTTAAAATCGAACAAAACAAAATTCCGACCTTACATCTGTCACTGTATGATTAACGTCTTTCTTGAAAGTTATAGAATCAGCGTCCTCTATACGATTTTGAATTTTACATTTGTCTATGTCTGAGGCTAAACTATGGATTCTAAGCTCAGTTATTTCTAAATACATAGAACGAAAGGTTGAGTTGTGTTTTTAATTGTGTCTTAAGCAGAGGTTATAATAATTTTTTAGAATAACTAGTTTTTAAAATAAATCTTAAGAATGCCTAAAAAGCCTGACATCAATCTCAGCTTATTTTCACGGAGGCTGATACAGTTTTTTGCTTTGTTCCTATCAGAGTTTACAAAAAGTTTTTTAACCTGTTTCAAATTTTTCCAAAATTTAGATGTTCTAGTTTCTTTTACTTTAAGTTTTATTTTGAAATAACGTATATTTGTCTGAATTGTGCAGTTTTTTTTGTCAGAAGCCAAAACATGAATTCAATTGCAAGCAATTGTTTGACTTAGGCCATTGTTTTGTGTATATATAGAAACAAAAAGTTTTAGTTACGTACTAATTCAACGTTAAACAAATGTTATAATTGGGAATATAGTAAATATTTTTTCCATGGTAACGAATATTAATTAAAATACTAAATTTTACATTGTTGTTACGTTTAAATAATAATTATTAGGCCTAAAATAGAAGACATCAGGTTCGCAAAACTCTTAACTACCTCCAAATTGGGAAGTTAGAGACTGTTATACCCCGCCCCATACAAACACACATTTTCCTAAAATTTGTACCCTATCAAAAAATGATCTAGAAGTAAATATCGGTGCTCATTTGAAGGTCCCGGGTTTAGGTCTCTAAACTACGTTGGCACGTATTGAAATTCGCTAAAACTACGTTGGCTAAGAATTTACAAAAAATAAGATACAACTAGTGAAACCGTGTGACAGGTCTTTCGCAGTTAATGGAAAAGAGGATTTGATGTTCGATGTGGCTAAAGCACCGGTCAGTCTTCTGTGTCTCTGAGCAGCGAACCTTAATTTCTTAGCTCCAGCCGCAGTTACTCCCGTTGCTTTTCCCTCACCGTTAACGCTGATCCCTCGTCCTCATTAGTATAACTGGCATAATGTATGGACGTTAAGCAAAAAAAAGTTAATGGAAAAACGAATAATATGCAACAATGTAAAGCAAGAAGTTGAACCGTGTTATGGACCTCTTTCTTTTAAAATAGACGTTATATTTATATTTAATACTTGCATGACCAGGCACTAAAGCAATGTCCATTCATTATATTTAGATACAGACCTTACTTTGTTTTATTTTCATATTTAAAATTATAACCTATAATATTAATGTTGTAACCTAAAATTGTAACATTGTACTCGTACCTTAATGAAGTACTTACAAATGAAATATACTAAACTGGATTTTACATTGCATACCAAAATTAGGCTACAGTATTTACTGCTTACTAAAGCAGAGTCTTTTTTGTAAATAACATTTACATATTAAAACTGGCCTAGATTGTCTTACCGATTCCACTTTCAAAACTGATTCGGTCAATAATGATTTAAGTCTTGGATACAGTAGTATTTAAATATTACTTTCAATGTTTTTTTTTAGCATTCAGTTGTTTTGTTACACGTGCCTGCATTGTGCTGCACTCTCACGGATTTATTTACAAATCTTTTATCTGGTTTAAGTCAGTTTTATTTATTGTAAAGCCTTAAAATGGAACTTTATGAGGCGTTAGTTCTGACGCCTGGTGTTCTGACGAACCTGTAGGTACCCTGAATATATAGTTTATTAACGCAGGTCTTTATTTTTGGTAAAAACAACTGATCGGACTGCTTAGCGTAATAATATATAAACATTTATTAGTTACGTCATTTAGTGTTTGATAGATTGAGCCAAGTAGAATTCATTTTACCTGGTTAATAATGATCTTTTATTGGCAATTAGAGAGTCAACGTTTTCGAGCCCTCAAGTACCAAGTATATTTCCTTCTTATGTTTCCTACAATTGTGTTTTTTCTCTTAAAACATCAAATTCAGCTATTTATTCCTATAGGCAATTTCTGTATTGTTATGTATTTTGTGTGTGCTGTGAGTATGTTTCTATGTAAAATAATTTTTATCTTATTTTGAAAATAACTTAAATGAACAAAGAACTCACTGATCATACCACACAAACTAGTGAAAATCCCTTTCCACATTCACAAATAAACTAAATGCACTAACAAAATGTTTGCTGTAGAAAGGAATAATACAGTGCAGATAATCTTTTTATGGAAATGTTTATAAAGGTTAAATATATAAATAAATGTATTCGTTTCCACAGGAAACGTTTTGTTTGTATATTTCGTTGTGCTACACAATAGTTATGAATTCATAGAGTACATGTAATTTGGGAGTGTTTTTGGAAATTAATGGGACAATAACACTGGGTTGTAATATCTAAATAAGGTGAACATCAGGAATTCCGGGTAGAGAGAAACTTTGAAAAAACATAGAACCCATTACGGTGCACTGTAACCTGAGAGGGCATCTGAACAAAACATGAATGTTCCACGGTGAAAATTAGCTTATGCTGTGCCGTATAGATGAGAAAACTGCAGTTCACATGATCTAAGATTATGAGACTGCACACTCTCTTGCCAGGAAGAGAGGAAGGGAGTCTGCAACAGTCAATGGAACCACTCTACTGAGTTATCCAAGAGGCATTACTACACAGCAGACCCTTTGGGCACGACACTAGTGGCTGTCAAACCCTATTCACACTATCTACTAATGGCTAACATATAAAGACAAATTCACATAGAACTCACCACTTTGGTGAAGTAGGGGATCACCTTTAATTTCACGCAAATAATTCTGTATCATTCTGTATGCAGTTCGCTTCGACCGCGGTCTGTACTGATAACCAGGAGTCCAGAACAACACTGAAGACCTGTAAAAACATGGGTAAAAAAAAAAGGAATTAACATTAAAAATATGATAGACATTTTATACTAGCAGGAGGCTAGGGGGATATGGATCCAGGACCTTGAGGATCGCCAGCAGGATGGCCTAGCCAGTGGACTGCTGAAAATTATTGATGACACCAGACTACTGAACTAGAATCCAAGACCCTTAGTTGCACAATAATTGGTCCTTTGATAACAGTGATGAGAAATAACGGCATCCCTTTAATCATGACATTTTATTATACGTACGTCTCACTATATAGTGTGCGTGTGTGTGTGTGTGTGTGTGTGTGTGTGTGTGTGTGTGTGTGTGTGTGTGTGTGTGTGTGTGTGTAAACATTCCTTTGTTCGAAATCTTAATTTCCGAAAATGTTTCACTGATTTCTTTAAAATTTTGACACAAAGTTGCATTATAACACGCGTGTTTTTATATACCTGCTAATATATAGATGGCATACTTGTGACAGGTAAAGTGTGCTTTTTTTTTGAAAAACAGTGCCATCCGTTGGATCATCCATGTGTCTTGCCAAAAGACACACACACACACACACACACACACACACACACACACACACACATATATATATATATATATATATATATATATATATATATATATATATATACTATATATATAAATTCAAACGACTCCTCAAAAGAGTGATCTTGATCTGAGCTCATTTCAAGGTCCCGTCTCTGGGTACCATGATAGCTGCTCAAATAACTCATTTTACCAATGAAAATCCGCTAAAATTCAAAAGGCTACTTTTTTGTTTACCTAAATTTTGACTAGATAAAAAAAATCTTACACATTTGAAAATTAATTAATTTTCATCTTTTTAAAATGAGCATTAAAATCTGCTTCATTTTCAATGTAATTTGATTTTTAAAATTTCGGAAGTAAGTTATTGAAACGATTACTTTTTGTAAATCCGCTTTCATCACGTCAGCGACACAGCTGTACACCATGGTTACTGCTTTTGAAGTAGTCATTGTTACTCTTTTAAAGACGCTCTACGTAGTTCGTCAGTACATCAAACACGTTGTTTTGTAATTGTCTCGAAGTTGCGTTCCCGACGGATAGACAAGAACTGACGTGTAGACAAAAGAATACTTGATTTGAACTCGAAGAAAAGTGGAAGTGAAACAAAACACAAACATAATAAATATTGATTACTTTTAACTTTACAAAACAACTGAAAAGTGAACGCAGGCCACTACAGAAAACATAAACAAAAGGCAGAAGTGTTTAGCAACAGAAAATCTACAAGAACAATCCATCTAGAAAAATAAGTAATTTATAAGTGTGCAAAAACGTTACACTTTCTAAAATTCAATCAATAAACATATTTTTAATTAGACAGTTCGAAAGTTGCCAACGAGAAACCAAAAAATTCTGAAATTTTCTCGAAATCATGTCATAAGATTTTGCTGAAATCTTATTATTTACGAATTTTATTATTTAAGAAGTCAGTAATTAATCAAGAATGGCGGCAAACAGCTGTCTCGCTGACGTGATGGAAGCGAATTACATAAAGCAAAGAGAGTTTTGCCTTACCCTCTTTTCGAAACCTCTCATTAAAATCTTTATACATTTACGTTTAAATTGCATTGAACAAAAATGATTCCAGACACTGTTAAATTGAATTTCTGATGTCAACGGATTTTCAAAATTCAAAACGCTATTTAATGCTGTTTTTAACGCTGATTAAAACTGTGCAAACAGATTTTCGAAAATATTTAAGACGAAAAGTTACGAATTTTTTAAACATTTGAATTTGCCGCCATTTTGAAACTGTTGAATGAGTTTCGCTGATTAACGAACATGTCCATGATATTACCGAAATTAACTATTGGGCAAAGTTTTAATGAAATCAGCCTACAACTGCGAACACGTGTTCGTACTAACACACATTACGTGTATATGTAGACCATATGCAGTGGCGTATTTTCTAGGCTGGCTGCGAAGCCCAGGTATTTATGACAAAAAAATAAACTTACGTTTCTAAAGCACAACTATATAAAGTTACACAAAATAAAATGAAGGTATTATTTTGAATATAAAATTAATATTATTTTACGAGTTATCAATTGCAGTATTACTGTTCCTATTTTACTGCAACCTGCTTTACATGTCTTCTCAGACAGAAGCGAAGACTTTCTTCGCTATTAACTGACGGCGTAACTACAGCAACAGCGAGTTCGGAGGAGTATATTACATTTTAAGAAAGCAAGTCTTCGCTTTATTAATAGTAAGCCAGCATTAATGTGTACGTATTCCTGTTCGTGCTTCTAGTTTTTCTTGATGTGCCGCTTTGATAAAATTGTATGTGTGTCATGCTGGTATAAGCCTATTGCTTACAATTTTATTATTACAATTAGCTATTTAATTATTGTAGCTTATATATTTTATTTATAAAAAACAACATTTTTTTAAAGCCTAACCTTAAAGATTTCGTAATGATACACGTGATCAAAATTCTGTACTTTAATGTATTGTTTTTTTAATTAATAAATAGTTAAATTAAACAAACTAAATTAGATACTATAACCGTATTAATTTTTAGATCCTATTTTTATTTTCATCTGTAGATTAGTAAAATCTCTCAGTTGTTGTTTTTTTATTTTCACTTTTTGTGAGAAATTCAAGATAAATTCATTTTTTTAAGTAAAGTTGTTTCGATTTGTAAATTTCTCCTACAGCTTACAACACAGCACTATATGTTGTACATAAAAATACACACACACACACACACACACACACACACACACACACACACACACACACACACACACACACTCACACTCACACGCACACACTCACACGCACACAAGAAGTTATTATTATAAATTTATCGACCCCTCAAAAAGTTATCTAGAGTTCAAAATAAACGGTTATTTCAAGGTTCCAGGTCTGAATCATGATGTCCGCTCATTCATCAATGGAAATTAGCTAATTCCCTTCCTACTTCTATCGTGAAGCCATAATACGATTATTGCACTAACTACGCGACTTTGTAAAGCATTTTTTTAATCTAAAAATCACCGTTCTCAGTAATAAAAGCGCATTATAAATTCATAAAGTTTGACTTGGTAACTTAAAGGGATTGCGCAAAACTTTATAACTTTACTGTTTAACTTTGGCGAATAAATAGAGCATGAACTTTGTGAAGCACACGTTACAAGTCGTTGTACTGGATTATTCTTCACTTCGTTTAGCTTGCTCTTTATATGAAGCGTTTTATATCAGCCAAGAGGGAAATTAGATTCATTGTTTGTCTTAAACAAACTTTTTTGTGCGTGGGAGTTACCAAGAGCTTTCGTTTTATAGAGCCAATATTTGTGCGTCTAAAATAAAAAAAAGAAAATTTGTATTTACACAACCGGTGGGCTATGCTCCCTGGTGAATTCTACCACCAAACTTCCCCTCACAATCAACTACAATCGAAGTATTTAGATTTAAACTAGTGCTGTCCAATAATTGTCTGTTCGGCGGGTAATTTTGGTCTTACCGATACTTGCATTTCTCTTTTGACTCAATTATATGTGTTGACATTAAATGTACTCTGCAGTTAATTTTGTATTCAAAGTAATTTGCAGTCTCCTACAGAAATAGAAGTCCTGGTGTTTACCGGATCGGCCATGGGCTGGCGAGGCACTTTTCCAGTTAGGAATGGTAAAAGAAATTCGCTTCTTGTTTAGAGTTGGCCGGATTCCTCCTATTTCCTCCCGAGCAAGTTTTGGTGTGGTCGTCCTAGATGTTCTGCCTAACAACGATTTATAGTATAACGATTCTGCCTAACCTGTATTTATAGTAGAAATTAAGGCGGGTTCCATAGTTTTTCATATTTCCATTGTTAAAATCAGAGAAAGAACAAACAAACCAGAATGAAGTTATTGTATACGCGAGATACGAGTAATGCCTGGGCAGAAATGTGATGATCTAAAGTACTATAGACCTGAGATACGCGTACACTGAGAAGCGAGTATTGGTTGACAATGTGAATTACGTTTCGCAGGAGTAGGCTGTTTCAAAGCCGGAAGTGAAGTTCGGGATCTTAGCGTAGTTGTTTAAGTTTTAGTTAACGTACTAGGTTGTGTAATTCAGTTCTTACGTTGTTTAGGCTATGGAAAGTAATTTTTTTCACATGGTCCATGATTAACTTTATTCTGTGAAGTGGCCTTGACATGCTCTAACGAGTGAAACAATGGTTGGCAAGACTAGCATAAAAACGTTATGGAAATATACAAACGTGTTATTATTTCATCGAAATTCAATTTTTAATGGTTGAGTGCGTGTTTGTAGATCAAGGGGAAATTCTATTACTCGTGAAGACCAAAAACAGCTAAGATATATTTTTTCGCTTTGATGATATAACTGAATTGAGAAAAAATAGATTTTGAGGTAGGGGTCTGGCCACCTCTACAGTATTTGTCCTTAGACTCTTGGATCCTAAACAACCTCAGTGTGAAATTTTGTACGAATATCTCAAAAGATAGAAAATTCCATTCGGAAAAACCGCACAAAATCTTTGGTAATTTTTGGGTAAATGAGGTTAATTTTATATCCGGCTGTAGGTAATTATTACGGGAAATTAGTAACACTGACCTAAACTTATAACGCTGTTTAAGTGCACACAGAACTAGCTGAATATTTGTACTTCCCTATGGAATTTTAATAGGTGAATAAAACCTAATAAAAATATTGAAGTTATGTTAAATCGAACGAATAATATATAATCGATGATCCATGAATACGATATATCGATCGAGGACAGTAATTAAAGCAGACCAGACTGTAAGTTTCTGCCGGCCTGTGCATACAAAGCTTCATTGCAATAATTAATAATTAAGCAATTATTGCTTGGGTTAATACATTTTTTATTTATATACATATATTTATATCAGAGAAACATAAATGTATGTACCAGAGAAACATACATATTTTTATTTTATACATTTAGATACTTTCCAAACATATTGTTAATTAAAACGTAATTAATTAAAAAACGTTTCTTTTTTATTCTCCGCGTAGTAAAAAACATTAATATTTCAATTGTTTTCCTTTTTTTCCTAACGTCAATACTTTAAGCCAGTTACACTAATGAGCAATCAATGGATCGGAGTTAACGGAAAGAGTAAAGATTACGGCAGTAACTGTAAGTCCCTAACCTATGACCTTGAAGTGTGCAGTTCAGAGATGCAGGAAAATGACCGATGTTTTAGCCACCTTGACTGCCGAGCTCATGACAATAATCATAACCTTAATGAAAACAGTATTACCTAAGGAACAGCTATGATGCCAAATGAGCTGTTTGAGACATTAAACGCAAATTGCAATGATTTTTAATAATTTAAAATTGTAATTTATGCAAATTTTAATGGCGACTACAATGCGTCAAACAAATTTAAAAAAGGATACAATTTAATAGGTACGCATTTATTGAAATTTGAAATCACCGCTATCACGAAACTGTTGAAGAGATTGTGCTAGATAACGAATATGTCTATAGAATTTCTTAAAATCGATTTTTGTGCCACATTAGAATAAAACATGACAAAGCGAAACACAAACACACACACACACACACACACACACACACACACACACACACACACACACACACACACACACACACACACACACACACACACACACACACACACACACACACACACACACACACACACACACACACACACACACACACACACACACACACACACACACACACACACACACACACGGCGCTCATTTCAAGGTCCTGCGTCTACCTTACCTTGATGACCGTTTCAATAGCTCATTTTCTAATGAAAATTTGCTGTAAAGTGTCTGCAAAATATTAGTGTAGGTTTCTTTGAAAATGCTTCGGAATTTTTCAGTAGAATTGCATACCTGTGCTTTGAAATGATCTACCTCCATCGAATTTTGCCGTACGTGTTCAATTTGGCTCCCCCTTTTAAATCGCAACACGTTTTTTAGTCGGTGATGAATTTCGAAAGGAAAAAGTACATGAACCTATCTTAGATATTATTTACTCTATTTGTAGTGAAAGATCACCTGTGTTATATTAATGCATAACAATCAGCTGATTTTATTAAACACCTGATAGGTTATAATAAGTTTCAAGTTATATCGTTAAAAACTAGCAATATGAATAACAATCGTTATAAACGTATATATTAATTTCGAATGTATTATAAACGGTTACAACATGCACGTAATCTTTAACTAAGGAAAAATACAGAAACTAAAGCAACACAACCTTTTCATATAATACGTTGATACTGTTATCGAAGAGGAGGAAGAAAAGAAAGAGACGGAAATAGAGAGACGAAATTTGTTTGCTCGTTCGTCCCATATTTCCGTTACAATCTTCTGTTCGGCAGACTTTTTTCTACTCATTCCTCTCGCTAAAACATACAAAGCTTATATTCAAAATATTAGAAAAATAAATCTTTTTTTCGCCTTATGAATTTACAGTTTAGCAATTGCAGTTTATTTGAATTAAGTGCTTAACTTCTCACGCACCCTGTACAGAATCATAGTTACCAACTAAGTTACATGAACTTCTCCCTTTCTATCTCCGATCTACGCTAATACCTTACAAGTCCTTTGTAGCGCGAGTACAACAAATAACTCCTGCTTTATCTCGACACAGACTCGAAACAAAGGACGGAATTAGATTTCCGTGTTACCTGTTCTTATAGTGTTCGCTCCATTCTTTAGCCAAACAGCGATCACGTGACGCGCCGAGGCCGGACAGGTTGCAGCAAGAGACGGAAGCTTTCAACAGTTGCCTTGGCAACAGAAGTGATATGGTATCGTTCTTTGTGTCGCTGTGGAAGTTAACACACGACAACGCCCTCTTCACCTGAACACACGCAGAGCAAGTGTAATATAAACGTATTACTTTACTTAAATTTCTATACGAAAGTCGTACATTAGTTGCAAAAGTAAATACTTCATTTTTAAACCATTTTCGTGATCCCAGAGGACCAAAAAATATTTATGAAATAGAATAATATAATCGATTTTTTATAAAATTTTATTACCACTTTTCGTGAGGTAAAAAACAAAATGTTTTTAATAGCTAATTTTGACTAAAACAATTTCTATTGGAGAACCATCTTGATAAAACCCAGACCAGAAACCTTGAAATAAGCGGCGATGTTGACCTCAAGATCCCCTTTTGAGGGGGTCGTTAATTTATTGATAAAATGAAAAAATCCTTATATTTGGATTTCCAAATTGTTTAGCAACTTACAGATACTGTATCGAACACCCACGTGCATTTATACAAATTAATTGTTTCATTGATCTAGACATTATAATTATATTTGTGTATTTGTTTTACTATGTAATGATAATGATCTAATACATAGTACACCGTGAAAACGAACAAAATCATAACTGCCATTATGAAAAAACAAAAGTAATTAATTCAAATAAGGTTCTTATATTTGTTTCCATGGTAACAGTTTAAATAAACTTAATAAGTAGATAATTTGAGAGGTTGACTCACAAAATGAGCAGAAATTTAATACATATAAACTAACAGTATATATATATATATATCACATTGAAATGTACATACTCCGCACGGGGGTGAAAACTAGCAGCACCTATTGAGAGAATTTAGACGTCCCTCGCGGTATCCGAGTCTAACACACACTTACACTCACAACACTACACTTACGACTTTAATACTTTACAGATTTAGGGAGGCGATAATAGCCTCAATATGCTTTTCGTTTTAGAATAACAAAAAAAAAAAATGAAATGTACATTTTGTGTATATCCGTTCGAAATAATTGTTTCTAAAAGGAACATTGTTCCGACTTTCGCCAAAATTGTATCTGGCATCTTCCAGCTTATTCTCCAAATCTCATGTCGAAGTTGTGTGTGTGTGTGTGTGTGTGTGTGTGTGTGTGTGTGTGTGTGTGTGTGTGTGTGTGTGTGTGTGTATATATATATATATATATTTTTTTACAAAGAATTTTCATTGTAATTTGAAAGTTTATAATGCTAAACACATACAGATTTTAATGCTGTATATGTTGTTAAAATTAGAATTTCAAGAAGTATAAGTTAAGGAAAAATATTTTTAGAAATTCGCTTCTGCAAGTCAGCGAGAAAGCCGCGTAAAACGATTACTTTTTTATTAGTATATATATATATATATATATATATATATATATATATATATATATATATATATAATGTATATATATTCCAAGATATGTTATCAGGCATTAGACTATCGTTTTATCTTATGGCTACGCCCTACTGGTTTTCAAAGTTCCAAGATTAATTTTATGGAGAAACTTTGATCACATGATCATTTAAACATACTTCCATTACCCGAGATAGTTCATTAGGTTCACCTCAGAATGCAGCACATACAACTGTTTTACTCCCGGTTGTTTATTCGCAGATTTTCTGCGAAGGGAAATCTTGTAGTAATTAATAATTTAGCTAAAATATTTCAAGAAGAAAAACGTAGGCAGTGCGGTAGTGGCAGATAGAAGTGATTACTTCTTTTCGCATACCTGACTATATACCTTTTTTTTACTATTATGATTTAATTGTTTTTATAAAAATTCAGATGCATGCAGGAAAGGGAAACTCTTGAAAATTATTTTCGAATTAAATTTAATGGGTGTGTAGGTACACCACTTAAAAATTAACTGAAACTGACACAGACTATGAATTTAAGTGTCGTAGACTATATAAGGGGCTGTAATAATTAATCAGTTTATACCCCCCCTACTTTTGACATGATAGTTATACTGCTAAAGTATAGTAATAAATTTAATATTTGTGATTCTGGCATTCAAAAATTGATATAGGTCCTATACATTAAATAATTTAATTACACAAGTTTAGAAAATACATATTTTTAAAATTAATAAGACCAATAAACATAACCTCAATTGAAATTAAATTGAAGCTATTGTGCAAAATCAGCTGTTTAGAAGTAGTCACTTCCAGTCTGGTCTAAATATATACAAGAACAATATATGCCGTGAGGTATGCATTACGGATTCAAGCCTGACGCGAAAGCAAATGTTTATCCCTATGTTTTATTAACCGCAAACATACAAGTTTTCACTTCAAAAATACATTCTATTTATCACTAAACAAACAAAGAAATAATAATGTGTTGTAATAATGTTTGTAATAATAATGTCTGGAATAATAATGTTCACTAGAATGCGCGTATGGATGTGTTAGAGTGTTCCGTGACTGTAGAGCGTTCCGTGATGGACACTGAATTTTTCATACACCCTGCAATACATACATCCATATCTCGCGATAAGAAGTAGTCACTTCAAAAAGCCGTGGCGTCAGGCCTACCTCAAGTAAAACAGAAGAGTTTTAGTTTATCTGAAATGTGTACATAAAAATAGTTGTACCTGAAATGGCCCTGATTGGACAAAGTTGTTGAACTTGTGTTGAATAAGACATTGAACTTAAGTGATTGCGGGGTTACAAAGTTACAATCCGCTTTAAGTCTATAACTTAGTCAAGTCCAAACTGAAGAAATATTGAACAGTGTTTAACTTGTAATAACGTTTGAGATTGATAGTGAATTTCATTTCATATTAAGATCCAGAATCGGGATCTTTAAATGAGCACCGATTCTAGCCTCTAATACATTTTTAAAGATTCCGTTAAACATTTCATAAATATGTAATTTCATGTATGTCTGTGTTAGCACTTTCACTTTCCCAATTTCAGTCCGATTTCATATGAAGTTTTGGTAATAGTTTCGTCGAATACGTTATCCCGCAAAAACCGTTCAACAGTTACAAAATGTCGTCTGTTCCAAATCTTAAAAAAAGAACAACTTGTTAGGAAAATCCAATTTTACCATCAAAATAGCAATGAAATATGAATATTTAAATCTTTTAAAATTTTGAACTACGTTAAAAATAAGAACATAAATCCAGACCGACATCAAATTACATTTCCTAATTTCAACGGATTAAAATTTTTTTGTTAAAACGCTAATGTATTTAGTTTTTAATGCTGATGAAAAAAGTGAAATCACATTAGAAAAATCACAAGAGTTATGAATTTTTAAATATTTGAAATTACCGCTATTTCGAAACTGTTTACGAATTTCGATGAACGAACGTCTATCAGCTATTACGAAAATTGATCTTTGTGCTAAGTTTGAAAGAAATTAGACTGAAATTGCAAACGTGAACGTGCTAAAACGCTCGCGCAGGCACACACACCCACCGACCCCACACACACACACACACACACACACACACACACACACACTTGTCTGGGTTTTACGATGATTTCTGTTGCAATACTTCCACTGGGAATGCTCTAATCTTAATATATAAATGAAGAAGTCTTGACTGACTGATTCTTAATCAAATGCAGAGCCAAAACAATGTCGAGGTGCCCTAAGAAAGGCTTTTGCAAAAATTTGATTTTAACGCCATTGAACTACTTACCCAGTCCAACTTTTATAATCAACGCATAGCCGATACTATAATAGGTAAAGATTTGAATTTTTCAGGCTTACCACCACATGTAAGAGTGAACCAAGAAACGATTTTCCAGTATTCAACCCCTAAAGACGTATAAATGGGATACAACAATTTAAATGTTGTATAGTAACCTTAAAACGTAACAAAGTCACTCTTAAATATAATTAGTAAAATATATTTTAAACCATTTCCCATAACTCATCCATTAAAGAGAATGAAAGTGGGTAGAAAATGTAAAAAGGGGTATCCAATTTTATATTTAAAACATATTTTTTTTTGATTATGTATTGTGGAAATGTGCTATGAAACACAAATAATGAAACACATATTTCAATATTTATCTGAATTCATTCCCTAAAAGAATAAACATGTAAAAAAGAGGTATTATTGGAGAAAAAAGTGTTTACATTGGATAAAAATATTTTTTATCAGATTTTCTTAAAAATAAAAGAAAATATTTTAAAACACAAATTATGATACACCAAATTCAGCATTCTCCCCCCCCCCGAGTTCATGCCCTAAAAGGACAAAAATATAGAAGAGGTATAGGCCTATATGTTTGTATTGGAGAAAAATATTTTTTATCAGATTTTCTTAAATTCGGATGGAACGCTATCGAAGACAACATAAAACAACATTTTCAGATTACAATATTTTTTCATATTCACTGTAAAGTACTCACAAGTTTAGATGATCACGCTTTCATGAATATATTTTGTATGTTCCTAAATTACTACATTACTGAAACAGTTAAGTTTCGTGGTCGAAGCCGCTACTGGTAATGCTAGTAAACTATACACTGTAACAAATAGTTTTAATTTAATTTCAATATTTAAGAAAACAAATGTTCCCACTTTTCGAATCTATATTTTTACCACAGAAAGGCGATTATAATTTCATTGTAACAAAAGTGTTGATTTTAATTAAAATCGCTTAGTGTAAACATACGTTGAGTCTATAGCGATGGATAAATAATAGTTATTATAGCAGTTACATCACGCGTGTGCATATTGAAACTATGTACACACCGTTAGGTAATATAACTTTGTAAACAGCGGAAAATGTTACGATAACAAATTCAGCTAATAATTATAGTCTAATAATCTAGTTTAGTAGCGTTAACAGTGTAAACACGTTTGTATTGCGAGGGACAAAATAATTCCCTCTATTTCCCACAACCTAGTTAGTGGAATTTTTTACTGTATTAGAGCTGGGAACTTTACTATAGCTTTGAACTTGAAATAATCGCCGATACTAATCCTTACGTAACAGCACAAACATTTGTGTTTATATATTATATTTAGGCTACCGAGTTGAAAATAAAATAGGCATAGATATCTGTAAGAACAGCTGATCGATAACAGGCTGTAACCAATCAGCGAACAAGGCGGTAAAACACGCCAAATGCAACCAATAAAAAAGAAGAACGTACAAAAGGAATAAACCAATAGATCAAAATTGAATTACAATTAAATATTAAGAAGCAGGAATTTTTAGTAACTTTGGAACTATCTGAGAGAATAGATGAATGAGAAATATTAGATGAATGAAATTGAATACGGAAAATAACTTAATAAAATAAACGTAAAAACTATTATGGGCTCGGTGGTCGATTGCCTAAAGCACCGGTCAGTTTGCTGCGCCTCTGAGCTTGCGCCTCAAGGATTCTAATTTGAACCGCAGTTACTCCCGTTGCTTTTAACTTACTGTTAACACAGACCCGCATCAACCATAAAGTATGGACGTTAAAGAAAACAAAATGAAATAAACTTTTAAAATACGTTGAAATTTGAGAATAAACCCTTAACGCAGTTAAACGATATTTTTTGAATTTCAAGGGAATTTCGAAGATTCAAAGCGTTTATTTATACATTTTTAAGGCTGGTTATGACACTGAAATCAAATTTTAAAATGACAAAAAAAAGTTACGAATTTTTAACGATTCGAAAAGACCGCCATTTTGAAACTGGCGAATGAATTTTGCAGGTTAACGAACTTTCAAAAAAACGATGTATAGGTCAGATCGGTGCTTATTTGAAATTTCTGAGTCTGCGATTTTACTAAAATAACTGCTCTAATAACTCATTTCGCTAATAATAGTGGTAAACACCAAAATGTTTGCACATATGTTCTCAATGTATAGTTTTAAAGTAACATTTTAGAAATTCTCTCCAATAACGTTCAGCGAGACAGTTGCGTGCCGTTTTGTTATTGTCTGTCTTTATTTATGATTAGTAAGATAAAGAAAAGTAATTGAAGTTTTCAAATTGTAACCACGAAAACAAAAAGATATAATTTGTTGAATTCTGTAATGATTTTCAATGAGTCCGTTATTGTTACGTGCAGTAATGTTATCAAAATAATATAAATTAGTACCTTACAAACATTAATTTTATTTAGTGTAAACACAAACTGTTGATTGTGAATAAACATGCATACATTTCCTCGTTTAAATAAACAGTTGACAAACAAATTTCACTACAGAAATTAATTTGAAATAATGAGCACCAATCCTAACGCTTTGTGTGTGTGTGTGTGTGTGTGTGTGTGTGTGTGTGTGTGTGTGTGTGTGTGTGTGTGTGAGAGAGAGAGAGAGAGAGAGAGAGAGAGTTTTGTTTTTTAAATCACCCATAAATCGCTCAGCTCTTTCACCCGCATATAATACATCTATATATTAAGTAAAATGTTAGTATATGTTTATAATTTAATTGTAGAATTTATAAATTTTCAATTTTTTTCTTTATAATATATATTATTATTATTTGCGTATAGACCCTGTTGGATCACGCAAAGCTCTCCGACTAATGTCTTGTTCGTTCTAATCCTCCACATCTCCCTCATCCTGTCCCCATGGATCCTCCTCCGTTCATCCGTCCATTTTACCCCCGCTCTCTTTGGGATTTTATTCTCTGGGATTTTCCACCTGAGCATCTTTCTCCTGTATGCGTTCCTGACTTCAATGTCTGTTGAGTCTATTTTTGCGTCATGTAGGTCTATTCAGACTTTGTGTGTGTGTGTGTGTGTGTGTGTGTGTGTGTGTGTGTGTGTGTGTGTGTGTGTGTGTGTGTGTGTGTGTGTGTGTGTGTGTGTGTGGTGTGTGTGTTTATTCCGGGTTATGTTTGTAAAGTCAGAATTTCAAAATAGATAACATAAAAAAATAATTTCGAAAATCACTTCTATGACACCAGCGTGCCACAAAGCCGCTTCGTGGCCTAATTGATTATTATCAACACATTATCAAAACGTATTTCTAATAGCGTTGCTCAGAGTAGAATGTGTAACGATTTCGAAATGGATTTCAAATGAAACATTTTCAATATTAAATCGCGGAACTGAAATACGTTTTGGAGCAAAGTAAACAACATTGCTTAATTACAAATTATACAAGTTGGAGACGCTTGCCACAAACATTCCCTGCAGTGCTATGGTTTTAGTGAAAATCTATTCTGGGAACTTTGAATAACTGTCTACTTCCCTTCCCTGTGAACATAATACAATACTGAATGGACTGGTAACTTTAAAATAGTAATCGACAATTTATTTCTGTTTTTGAATGTTTTTTTTTTTGTAATTCTACTGTCACGCTTGTAAAATAATCGTGGAACGCAGCTGTCTCGCTGACGAGATCCAAGCGAATTTCCTAAAGTATTTTTCTTTATCTTACCCTTCTTAAAACTCTGATTTTACCGCCGTAATCAGCATTAAAATCTGCATATATTAACATTTTAAACTTTCAAATTACATTGAAAATACGAAAAACTAACCTGACCGCCGTCAAAAAATTCCTTAATTTCAAATGATTTTATAAATTTAAAACGCTAATGTATGCAGTTTTTAATGCTCCTTATGATAAAATCGGATTCGTGAAACAATTTAAGACAGAAAAGCTATGAATTCATAAGTTTTGAAATTGCCGCCATTTTGAAACATTTGAACGTTTAATGAACTTATCCAGGCTATTGTCACAACCTATTTTTTGTGCCCAATTTGAAACAAATTGTAACAAAATTGCGAACGTGGGCGTGTTAAAAACACATACATACGTGCACACACACACACACACACACACACACACACACACACTTATATATATATATATACACACACACACACACGCATTTAAACAACTCCTCAAAAAGTTATCTAGAGGTCAGGAACATAATAGTCTTTTCAATAGTTCATTTTTTAATTGATTTTGATTGTAACTATTTTTTTATCGATTGTGTGTATGTGTGTGTGTGTGTGTGTGTGTGTGTGTGTGTGTGTGTGTGTGTGTGTGTGTGTGTGTGTGTGTGTGTGTGTGTGTGTGTGTGTGTAAACTGGGATATATACAAATTGAATTTCATAAAATTTGTCATTTAGGACTAATTGAATATTTCGTTTAAAAATAGTTTTTTTCTCAAAATCAGCTCTAAAGATTTTCATAAAATTTTTGTTCAGGATATTCAATAAGTACCCAAACGTTGTTTTGCATTTTTATCGACAAAAATTAATATTCTGTACCACTATCTTGCACAAATATAAATTAAATAATTACTAAAATAAAAGTTAGTAAATTGTATTTCTTATCAGTCTTATTATAAAGACGTAAGCTAAATATAAACATTTATACAATTAACATTTAACTATACAAACACTTCGCTGTTAATTTCAGATTAAATTTATTTGGTACGGTAAGTATATCGTACAAATGTGGTAACGATAACCAAGTTTACAAATTACGGTTCCCCTCCCGCTCAGCAGTTGATATATTACTCCACTAAACACGTATTTACTTCGATAATTAATGTACAAACTTCTTGTTCCTATTCTTCATAATCCACTTTAATGAATGACTAGATATCAAGAGTAACTTTTACTCTGTAACTTTGGTAAATTGCCCAGTCCTAGTCTCTCTCCTCCAGTCTTAGTGGATCTGAAAAGGATTCAAGATTGGTAACTTCTTTAATATCTAATTGCTGACTTCATGTTTTCATATTTTCACTGTTTTTATCATGACAGCAAGAGGGCTGAAAACAGTGGATATTATAAAATTCATTTCAATTGTAATTTGTTTCCAAACAAAATTCACTGCACTAAAACACAGCAGACAGTTGAGTGACGGAACTCGATCAAGGCACAAACTTTCTACAAACAAATTCCCTGTCGGCTTTACAGATTATGTAACATTGCGCGTAGTTCATTCGAATCCCTCAAGTAATGATATACAACGTCGGAAATGTAAGAATTGTGCATTGGAATCGTATTTCGGGCTTGTTAAATTTGAAACTAATTATAACGATATATCTGTACACATTGTGCTTCTTACGACTTTAAGATAGTTAGCGAAGTTACGTCGAGATCAACATGGCAACAGCGCACTTAATTTTTCTCACACTGACAATCTAATATAATTAGAAACGTTTCAGAAATGAATATTAGAAAAAATCAACCCAGTATATTTAAGATTAATAATTATAACAATAATTTATCAAAGTGACAAAACCTTATAAAAATTATGATAATAATGACAATACCTTATCACAGTAATAATAATAATAATAATAATAATAATAATAATAATAATAATAATAATAATAATAATAATAATAATAATGACAAAACCTTATGAATTTGGCAATAATAATGGCAATAACGTATCTCATTGTTAATAATAGTGACAATACCTTATCATTTTGACAATATCTCATCACACTGACAATATTATTGACAAAATCTAGTCACATCCAGAACAACAGTGACATTACATATTTCTTATTTTATCACATTGTCAACAAAAAAACTAAATTATGACTTTGACAATAATGTAACGATCCCTTATTACATTGACAATAATACAACATTATCTTGTCTTACTAACAATGATAAGCAATTCCTTATGTCACTGACAATACAACTTATGATAAGTTGTCATGAGAACTATAATTTAACAATACACTAATACTTTTACAATAATAATGGCAATACGTTATAACAATACACACATAAACGCGCGCGCGCGCGCGCGTTGACAAAACTGTGTTTGTTTTGTTCCATAAAAAAACAGTACAATTATGGAACTAATTGAATAGTAATTTTGGCAATTTGTTTGCATTCCGTCAGCGAGACAGCTGCGTGTCACAATTTATTTCAAAAATTCTAATCCACGCATATTTACATCATCGACAGTTTATTGGCCTACGCGTGATTACTTTGATGCAACGTATATCATACTGTTGTTACACTGACACACAACTTCCGGTTCGCCTGCCACTAACGCCCGTTTGTAGTCACACGAATTGTATTGACTAGCGCTACACAAAGCAACATCTACAGGCGGTACGTCGCTGCTAACTTGGACACCACATGAAAGGCGCGCGTGCGTGTGTGTGTGTGTGTGTGTGTGTGTGTGTGTTAGCACGCTCACGCACGCAGTTTTAGCTCGGCTTGAAACAAACATCACACAAAAATTGACTTTAGGTTATAACTTAGACAAGTTCGTTAACCATCAAAAGTCGTTCAAAAGTTTTAAAATGTCAGCCACTTTAAATCTTACGAAATCTAAAACGTTCTTGCCGTAAATGTTTCTGAACATCTGATATCACATATGATGATATCACATCTGATAACACATATATATCTGACATATATGATCAAAATTCAGCGTTAAAAATTGCATAAATTAAAATTTTTTATTTTCAAAATCTGTTAAAATTAAAACACAAATTTGACGGCTGTCAGGGTTTATTTTCGTATATTAATTTTATTTTGAAATTTGAATATAATATGTGAGGATTTTGTTCCTGACTATGGTGGTAAAATCGGAATTTCTAATGAAAAATATTTCAGGAAAATAGCTTCTATTATGTTAGCGAGACAGCTGCGTGCCGCGATTATTATAATTTTTAATTTTAATTGTAATTTGCTTACAAACAATACTCACTACCCTAAAACACAGCAGACAGTCGAGTGGTGGAACAGTTGCGGTAGTGTTTATTTGAACAGAACTCGATCAAGGCACAAACTTTCTAGAAACAAGTTCCCCGCTGGAGGAACAACCTTCGGCTAAAGCAAACAACAATCGATTGTATTTTACGTTGCAAATTCCTATTGTAAAATAATCTATTGCAGCGTAAATCATGGTAACATCCAGACCCGAGATAGCGGTCTGAACATCGCACAATTTTAAATATTTTTTAGAGGCTATAAAAAAATGTTATGTTAGGAGGCACTTCTATCCTCTTTTCTGACTCAAAGTAAACAATATCCTGTTGCAAAAAGGAAAAAAATAAATTCTTAATAAAATTCCACAAATTTACCGTCTATAAACACCTCATGTCAATGGAAACTCTCCTACAATTGACGCCACTACCGTCGTACAATGACGAGATTAGGACGGCAGGTGAACAACAGAACGAAAGTCCAAAATCATTTTAATTTTAAAGGGCAAAGCAACTCGCTCTGATGAAATTTTTCAAATAAGATGATAAATAATCCACTTTCCCACCGACCTCGACGACCCACCTTTACCTATGACCCAGAATCGGAACGGATGTGGAAGCGTGCTGGACCCATAACCAGTGGACTGTAAATCATAACCACGCTCTTCTACCAATTGCGGTGCACTTTCTGGTTACGTGGTTATATTTTTAGGCTTGGTAACCAAATCGCCTTCTATATCTGACTGCTCGCTGCACTTCGTTTCAAATCAATGGACATTACCTCGACCACCGTGTTAAGAATTAAAAATTGTAATTTTAATTATTAGTTTTAAATATCGTAAAGAGGTCACAGCCAAAGAAACAGAAAAATTACGGAACTGCTTACAAACTGCCTGCTGCAATAAACAACAATGTATGTAGAACAACAGTTTATATAAAATATTGGGGAAGAAGTAAATCGGGGTCAGTCGGTTCTGAGGGGACCGGAAGGTCAGTCGATTCCGGGGAAGACTGAAGGGGCCGTAGGACAACTATACGTCAGAAAATGCTCCAAGAACATTACAGTCGGGCAGTGCATAGACAACGAATCACCAGTCTATGTAAATAGACAGTTTTTGCGTACACTTCTTCCCCCTTTCTCTTATTGGTTTAAACAAATTGGGACACATGTTTCCAAAGAGGATCTTGAGACATATTTCATGGTGAACATTTCTTACCCAAGTGTTCATTCTTGGGGTTATCAACAGTACGTGTAGCTGTGATAACATATGAATACGGTAATATAATTAAATGTATTAAAGGGCTTTGTTGAACCACCGATAGTTGATTTTTTAGAAGACCCGAGTTAGGAGAGATCCCAAAATCCTAATAACAGCATTACCGCATTTTTTGTGCATTAGGTTTTTATATAATTTATAAAGTATAATAGCAGATAATAATTTTGTAAACGTATTTCAACTTTCATTTATGTCTGAAATAAATTTTGATCACCTAAATACAGAACGTTTGTAAACAATGTTTAAACGAACGAAACTCAATCAAGATAACAGTGTTTCTCTCTTTGTACATACCAGGGGCATATTTCGGTAAAGATATACAGTATACAGTACTGTATGCATTGGCTATAAAGTACAACACCCAGTAGCATTGTAAGCTTCTGAGCAGCATTCCGTGTGATTGGCGCTGACCAGTGCAGCATTTCGGACCGTTAACTTTATATATAGCATTTAAACGTGATTTTTATTCGCTTTCACTACGGAAATTCCAATAAAACATTATTATTGTAGCAGCCATCATAGTAAGACTTAACTCAATGACTATAAAATATACACCGATTAATTTTTAAAGTGATTATATGTTCTATTTTGAATGGTTATAAAACAGCCTATTTCGCTGTTCCAAGGCACACCTTCGGGACTCGGAAATTTCCCTTTTTCAGGTAGAGTACCATGATAACAATTTCAAAACTTATTTTAATTTATCACTACAAAGTTTGTTGATCGAGAAAAACCGAATTTGAGATATTGGTGGGTTTTTACTTTATCAGGTCATACAAGTCCAAAAAACGTTTATTTTAAAGTTAAAAACAAATAACTAGTAGTTCAAAGAACAGTAACCTCGCTGTATATTCTTTATTGTGGACAAAACTTATTTTTTCCGCCAATTTAATCGGTAAACGTAATATTTGGGAAGAACCTTACCGAACCAACTTTATTGGAACTTTTATACTCTTTCTCCGTAAAGCGGTCAAAATTATGATAGATCTTGCCGTTCAGCTATAAATACAAGCAACATCTAGCCACTGTACTCGTTGTCGTTACATTAGAGGCCGCCATCTTGAAATGAAAGAGAAATGGAAAAAATCTTACACATACGTCTTTCGGGCTTTATACAAGATACGAGGGTTGATCAAATATAAACGAGACTGACTTTCTAAAAACTTTTCCGTTGGACATTGAACTCTAAAGGGTGGGGTTTCTGGTAGCCTGGGAGGTTTGGGACGGGCGTAGACGGGCAACATTTCCGTTCGGACCCTTCAGTATAAAACTATACAATGAGTGAGAGTGAAGTGCACGTTTCCGTGGAGCAGAGAATTATTATTAAGTTTTTGGCCAAGGAGGGGGTCAATCCGACTGAAATCTTTCGTAGATTGACGGCTCAATACGGGGACAGGACCCTGTCAAGAGCTCGCGTTTTTGCTTGGCACAAGGAATTCGCCGAAGGACAGGAAGCAGTAGAAAACCTCAGCCATGATCGTCGCCCGACCACTTCCGTCACGGACGAAAACATTGATGCTGTTCGGAAGCTCCTGGACGAAGACAGACGTATATCGCTGCGATTTATTGCAGATGAACTCCAGTTGAGCTATGGTAGCGTTCAAAAATCGTTACATCAAACCTGGAACTCAGCAAAGTATCTGCAAGGTGGGTTCCACGAATTTTGACCGACGTTCACAAACGGAATCGTTTGGAGATTTGCCAGCGACTATTGACCCAATTTGAACGAGATGGTGAGGCATTATTAAACCGGATTGTCACCTGTGACGAAACATGGGTTCACCATTACACTCCCGAGTCGAAACAGGCAAGTATGGAGTGGCGGAAGAGGGAGAGAGGGCGCCTCTGAAGGCCAAATCACGATCGTCGGCCGGGAAGGTAATGGCCACTGTATTTTTCGACAATCAAGGCGCCTTTCACGTCGATTTCCTCCATCAACGACGCACAATAAATGCACAATATTATTGCGATGTTTTAGAGGCCGCAAAACAGTCTTTTCGTAGGAAAAGGAAATCTAAACCGGCGAGAAACGTCATTCTTCTTCACGATAATGCCCGACCACATTCGGCGAACGCTACGAGGCTTAAACTCGATCAAATTGGCTGGGAACCAATGGAACATCCCCCATACAGTCCAGACTTATCACCCTGCGACTATCACCTGTTTGGGCCACTCAAAGAGGCGCTTGGAGGCCAGCGTTTCGAAGACGATTCTGCGGTGGAGACCTTCGTGTTCCAATGGCTCAATGAACGCCCGAGAACTTTTTACGAAGATGGAATTAAAAAACTTCCAATCCGGTGGGAAAAATGTGTTACTCGTGCGGGAGACTATGTAGAAAAATAAGTTGTATCAAGAATAATTTGTAAGTAAGCAATAATTTTTTTAAAAATCAGTCTCGTTTATATTTGATCAATCCTCATACCTTCTTACCTAATTTCAAAACAATCGGTCAATGAATTTGGACAAAAAAACTACGTACCAAACGAACCAAATGCCGTAAGTTCGATATGTAAGTTTTAAATAACCCCTCAAGAATAGATCTGTAAGAAAATTCTAGCGCTCATTTCAAGGTTACGAGTTTGGATTTTGCCATATTGGCCGCTCCAATAGCTCATTTCAGAACGGAAAATCGCTAAATTAAAAACTAACAATAAAATATAAAGGTCAAATAAAGCCGTTAAACAGAGAACTATTGCGTGATATTTACACAACTACATCACTGCTATTGTAGTTTAAATTGACTGATTTTTTTATAAGCAAAGCGTCACAATTACACTGTATATTACAAAACACAGTCATGTGAAACGTAGAATATAAATATGTATAATTATTATTAATTATATACTAATTACAGTTTCTATAGAAACGAAATATAACTTCGTGTTACAACAATAATAATTGTATTAAAATGAATTGTGCAATGACGTGCATACAGTTGTAGCAGGTTAGCGAGCGCGTGACCTTAATCAGAGAGGGTGAGGACAGAGCAAGACGCGCGGGGAAATACACGCATTTCCAAAAGCATTGACTCTTCTTTGTGGTAATACAGCAACAATAAGAACAAATTAAGTCGATTTGTTTCAGTCATGAAAAAAATATCGATTTTGTTAATAGCTGACGGTCATTCCAGATAGAAGCGCGATAGGCGATGTTGCTAAATCACCGGTTAGTCTGCTGCATCTCCGAACTGCGCATCTTAAGTTTCTTACTTCTTGTCGCAGTTAATCTCGTTGCTTTTCTCTTGTTGATCCATCGTCCTAATTAGTCTAACTGGCATAAAGTATAAACGTTAAGAAAAAAACATTTCAGATCTTTAAAAAAACATTTGTTATCATAAACTCCTTTAAAGATTGTTTTCACTATCGTAATCAGCTGTAAATCCTGCATAAATAATAGTTATTAAAAAAATAACAATTAATAGGTCGTCAGGGTTTTTTTCTTATATTCAGAGTTATTAAAAAAAATAATTTCATAGATTTTAATGCAAATTACGACAATGATATCACTTCATTAAAAAAATGTGTAAACTAAAAATGTACAGTTAGAAATGCGCTTCTGTCACTTCAGCAAATATTTTTTCGTCGTACAAAGTTTGGAAACAGACCGCACATAACCCATTTTTTCGGTAAAAGCAATCCCTATAGATAAGCCGGGCTAACGATACATTGACGTGATCGATCCGCCTCGACGGAACAGGGTCCGTGCACTCTGCATCCAAGTCACATCTAAAGGGACACATTTAGCTGATTGCTTTGGTCCTGGGACAAACCTCTGGCGGAATAATTCATTAGCAGCAGCCTACCTTAAGTTTGACCACAAAGTCTCGACTTTGGATTGTGTTGGATATTAATTAAGCGTATTAGCAGATTTACATTGTAAATTGAGCTATTGCATCAGTCATGTTGGTAATTTTCTCTATTCATGTCCATATAGCACGAGCACGCGCGCGCGCGCGCGCACACACACACACACACACACACACACACACACACACACACACACACACACACACACACACACACACACACACATTTGCTCGCGCGCGTGAATTTGGTTCATTTACTTTAAAAATTCAAAATTACCTAAAATAAGTAAAAATAGAATTATTTCTGACGCTTGGTATTTTATTGGTTGGCTACTGTTACAACGATACTCACTACTCAGCAATAATGATGGACAGGAGGAAATTGCAATAGTGTGGGGACTCGACCTCTCACTTACACATTTTTTTCTCTGCCCCACTGGTGTTCTTAGCCGGCGTTTTCTACGTGTACAACCTATAGTATTGCACAACCCTATAGTGACGGCGGAGAAACACGAAGCCTGGCAACACTGGATTACACCTATAGCTACTAACAACAACGTATCTAATGTTCAACTATCTTTGTTCTGTTCCAGGCCGGAAATGAACCCGCGACATGTTTCACTTGAACAGAACTTCCAAACACCGCTGAAAGCATCATTATCCAACTGAACTGTCTTCATCACGTGAGTATTTCGTGCACCTCTATCAGTTTACCAGAATATTTACGAAAAACTTTTAAAACCGCAATATTTGACTGCGAAAACATTAACCAACTTACCTATGCACTGCGACTACATCCATGTAAAAAAAACAAATTATTATTACAAATAAACAAAAAAAATGACTTCAATATTAGTGGACTGATTTTTGAATGCATCAATAACGAAAAATATTTGCTACAGTTAAAAAATATTTGTTATGGTGCATTTACACTGAGATACTTGTGTAAGGACTTATATGAAATACAAGTATGACCATTAACATTCTCAAACATGTCAAATAGTTCGTGAAAATACATCCTGAACTTACTCTTATAAAAATCATTGCATTTATCAAATGGTAGTTTATGTTGGTCAGTAGCAATACCTTTAAGTGCAAATATTTTAAAATTCATGTCTAGTAATAAAAAGTATTAGGCGTTTATCAACATATGCACTGATGTAAACAAAATCTAAAATACAGAATTCATAGGTGGTAGCAACGAGAATTTTTAAGGAAAAGAAAAACTAATGTTGCATACGCCAATACCATGTAGGTTAATGAATTCACTTTATAATATGGATCAGTATATAAAAATCGTGCAACAAACTAGTCTGAATTTGCCAACAAATCGCAACCTATCAGCTGTATAAAAAACTAATTAAATAACAAAGATTTAACCTAAAAAAACACATCAATACGAACTCATACAAGTGTATATATATATATATATATATATATATATATATATATATATATATATGCAAACCTTTGTTCATCTAAAATGTGTAAGGAAAGGAAATCTTTTGTAAGGTAAGGAGTTCATACAATTTGTGTGAGTCTCATACATGTCTGCCAATATAAATACACCATTAGGATACGAGCTAATACAGTAGCAATCTTGTTCAAATCCAGACACTAATCCTCTTCATTCTTAATGGTACATAAAGTATGATCAATCGAACAAGGTTCCTTGCCTCCGTTTTGATCGCAGTGTTGCCAAATTCTGCCAAAACCTCCTAGGCACTCCTGCACCACGTCTATCGTACCTTCCACTCTTTACTGCCCAGGAATGTTCCAGAGCTTGTTTTCCAATATACTCGTAGGATATTCAATTAAACTTTCAATATTTCAGTTCGTGTTATGTTTTACGCAGAAATCCTTCCCGATATTCTTAATAATATTCTTTGCAAGTTATTTGTATGAGAAAACTTCCAAATTTGCACGATGTCTTGTTGTTTTCCATGTGAAAACATGGAGACACGGAGAAATCCATACAAACACGTCTTTGAATTACTGTTAAATATTCTAACCATTGACTTTATGACTAATTGTTTAACAGACCACGTTACCACCATTGCGGAGTGGAGTTGCCCTGAGCGGAACGAACTATGCATTCAAAACCTAACCCACTGTTATTAGTGTAAATGCAGCCACTGAAAGCGAAGCGGACGCCACTTGCTTTCGCTCAGCTCCGTTACGCTTTCAATAGCCGTTAGGTTTTTGAATGCGTAGTCCACTCCGCTCAGCGCAACTACGCTCCTCATTTGATGGTCATCCGGCCAAATGCTGCAAAAACTGTGCACGCATACCTAAGTCCTTTTTCACATCTTCTTCTTTTATTCTTTCCTCATCAACCCCACCTCCAAGAAAGCAAAACTTGTTCACTTGTTCTAACAGTTTCCCTTTTAGAAGAATACTTTCGAAGGCAATATATTTATTTTTATTATTTTGCACCATTAGACACCATTCAGTACCGGTATGTCCGAGGAGGTTTAGTCACCGATAAGTCTACCTCGTCTTAGAACATGTGATTCGAGACTAGAATTAATGCAGTTAGATTTTCCTTTACCATGAACGCCGATCACTATTGTCCGGCATAAAGTATGAACGTTAAACAAATACTTATTAAAAACAAAACAAATCACTACCTGCACTGAAAATGCATCTCCCGCCGAAACTGGCCAACAACCAAGGCCGTACATAAAGTGAGGTAGCGGCGTTAAAGCGTAGCGACGAAAGTGGGCGCGTTTTGTTTTCAAGTACCTCCCTCTTACCAAAGCGTTGTTTTCTGTCAACCGTCTCGTTTCCTGCAACAATTACTTTGTTATTGCTTGCTATCTGTTTCAAATTGGTAAAATAGTGTTAGCTTATATTGGCAAATAAGTTAGTCTTCAAGTTACCGAAGACTGAGGAAAGTGACCTATATATTGTGCAAAATATCTACGTGAATAAAATTACAGTTTAGCTTATACACTGGGAGTCTACCAGAGCCCAAGCGGATTTACCGGAGGATGTCCTCTACTCGTTAAGAGGATCTGAAACCAAGTGAAACAGTTGTAATAAAGAAATGATTCATTCCAAAGCACGATTGTTTTTACTGAACTGCTCTTCAGAACTAATCACTATGAAAATGAATCACAATTAAAGCTCGAAGACGTTCTAGTTCATTGCGTTAAGTTCGTTTAATGTTCTATTAACAGGTTAAATATGATAATTACTAGTTTTAATAGGTTGTGCTTAAACATACAAATTAAGTTTTATGTCTACTATGAATTGAACATGTGATGTTTTTTCAATATATTTAAATTGCTTTGTGGTCGAACTTTGCAGTTTCTGAACTCTTTTTAGTGAACAGAATTTAGGCCAATACTGTGAATCGTATCGCTAGGCTACGTTATCACTCTTTCATTTCAATATACTGTTATTGCGATTTTACTTGTTTCCTGTGTCTTTTATTGTGAGAAAATAAGGCTTGTCAGGTGAATCACTTCCGTCGATGTTAAACTAACTGACCGTATTTGGCTTCGATATTTCTTAAAGCTTGTTGATTAGAATATTACGCTTCACTGAAAACTACTATGTTTAAAAACCGTAACCTAGGTAACGAGAAATAATAAGTTTGGAGGCGTGGTCAACGTAGTGTGGGAAAATCAGTTTGAAAACCGAACCAAGACAGAGTCCAGGGACACCGCTTCACTCTGTTAAGCTTTCAATAGTCGCACTTACATTAAAAACAATAGGTTAGGTTTTGAATGCGTCGTCCGTTCCGCTCAGCGCAAAACCGTTCTGCATCTCGTGGTCATCCGGCATAAAATTGTTATCTATTTTTCGATTTTAACGTATATGTTCCTGTTACCGCAAAAAAGAGAACTTCAATCTTTACGAAAGCATTTTCCATGCGGTTAATATAAATATTTCATTGTTTCTTAATTACATTCGTTACACGCACCGCACTGATGTATATTTAAACAGATCCAATTCACGAGATTACGCTGAATTTACATTACTCTCGGCTGATAATTAAATATGTATCATAGTCGGGCTTTAGATATGCAACCCAGCATTACACGGGAAGCGAGTTTTGTTATGCAACGCTATAAGCTGGGTAAAGCTTTCAGCAATAATGGAGCTTATTTAACGTATTGTCGCAGTGTATTGCATTAGTAAAGCAGTGCAATCCGGTATGTTTGTTTAAAACGTATTAGATTTCATAATATAATGTATAATTATTAGCATAGTTTTCATATTAAAACTAGGGTTTATGCATCCTGTTTTGTTTTCCAGCAACTTCGCGATGTATGCCTATAATCATTTCAGTGATTAAAGTTATTATTATCAGCGACTAAAATGTAAGCCTAGATGCCCAGACCTATATAAAATACTAAAAACTAAGGGAAAACCCAAGTACGATAACCTGAGTAGTCAAAAATAAAAACTTGGATTTGCATGTGATCAGAGAACAAGTCACCAACTGCATGAAAAGATTCCGGCGGAGGTAGCTGAAGTGAAAAGCTGATGGGTTTGGTGATCCCACCTAACCTCTACTTAAACGACTATCACTCACCTACGCAAAACACACACACACACACACACACACACACACACACACACACACACACACACACACACACAACTACAAAGAAAAAAACAGCTGTTCAAAAAGTTCATACTGAACACAGCTGATCATTACCATTCACTTTTTATGATAATTTTCGCAATTTATATCCCTTCCTATTGTTAAGAAGTCCTATTGTGCAGTTTTCCTACAAGCATACTTCAACCATCTTTCTTTCAACCTCACGGATTTTACATACAGATACCATACCAAACATACATACCAACATTTTTTTACATACATACCAAACAGGATTTTACATACATACCAAACTTGTTATTAATAATTAAAACACAATAAATGCAGCGGCAATAAACATAAGCTATACACAATTGTCGTATGTTTATTAACTAAATAGATTAACTATTCAGTTTAGACAAGTCGCTCTGACAAGGTTTGGTATAAACACTCAGAGATGCAACCATACAGTGTGGACTTATATTTATTTCAGCGAGAATCAGACAACTGATGAACCTGTGAGGTGATTCGCCGTCAACCCAGATCACGTATTCAGGATAATAATGGCGCCGACGGTTTGTTACGTGATATCTTCAAATGTAATCGAAACGAATCCGGCAAAATCTCAATTTGCAGACGTTTGAAGAAAAGTAATTTTATTTTTAATAAATCACTCGCTACCAACTTCCAAAAACGCCCAAAAGTTTTGTATTAACGTACTATTATTTCTTCTTAAGTTTGAAAAAGAGATTTCGTAGTTTTTGCATTATATTTGGCAGTTTTCTATAGTGGGCAGTTTGCTATAATGGGTAACTTGATTTAGTGGGCATTATAGTAGACAGTTTTCTATAGTGGCATTTTTCTAGGGCGGATCTGTGTGCAGTTTAAAAACCAAACGGAAGGAAAGACGTTAAACCACAAAAAGTTTAATCAGTGTAAAGATAAAACTAAGAAACACCAACTTGTCATTCACTAACTTTTTTACTAAATAATGCACGAACAAAAATATCGGTTTGATTTCGGATGAGTTTTAACTTTATACTTAAGTCTCCTTTTTGTTCTGATGTAGAAATATTTTCAGGTTTTATTGGTTTAGGAAGCTGTTCACAAATGCATTTAAATTTCTCTGGAACAGAAGTGATCTTAGGTTTTTCCGATCTCAGACGGTTTTCCCATTTACTTTTGTACAACCTTACCGCGGCTTCGTAAATAGCTCCGAGCTCGCAACGCGTCAGAGGTGTGCAGTATATTGCTTTGATAATGTCTTCGACCCGCCAGGCTTTTGTTTTCTCAGCCGCTTTGCCGGGAAACGAGGAAGTGCCTGCGATGTCTGTTGGCTCCTGAATACAAATGGTCTGACAAGAGATGGTCATTAACGCCAACGGGACACTGTGTATGCTCAAGACCGTCGGAATGGTACGCATAGGCTAAATGAATTGCGTCCTGCGTTTCACAGGGTCCAGACAGAATCTAACGGAGTAAATTCCAAAAAATAATCCCTAATTACAAGACGGAAACAAGCCGCGCTGAAGAGATGAATGACACTGGTGACGTGTATTTAACAGGTGAAGCTCTCTACCAGAGTGGGGCTGACGGTTCAGGCTGACCGTTCTTTCCCTAGCTAGTCGTAGGATTTGTACGGACAACACAAACAACATCGAGACAGGAGACACATCAACCGAGGTCAGTCTTACGATCTTAGCCGATGCCTCTAGCTCTTGTACCTCCTTGCCCGAGACTTCAGCTAGTAATGGGAGATCGCCTTTACCCACTGTGATGGAAGAGGAAGATCTTCTGCTACAATAATCGCTGCTATTTCATTTCTTTAAAAATGAATAAATGTTTTGAAAACAAGATTTTAACATTATAATCAGCATTAAAAGCTGCATAAATCAGCATTGTGAATTGTCAAAATCCGTTGTAATTATAAAATATAATTTGTCGGCGGTCAGGGTTCATTTTCGTATTTTCAATTTATAGTTAAAAGCTAATTTTAACATACGCAGATTTTAATGCTGATTATGATGGCGAAATCAAAATTAAAATTTTTTAAAAATTATTATTAATTTGTTTTAATTATTTCAACGAGATAGCTGTACGGAGTCATTACTTTACCATTTAAGTGTATTTACTAATGGCAATGTTTTTAGGTTTTGACACTGTTTTCATAATAATATTCAAGATATTGTTAATGACAGATGGAAGCGCAAGATACTTGACATGCGTGTCCTCCATAAGTCGACTGTCAAGGCCATGAACAACTAACTTACCCAGAACAAGGATTACTGTCTGTGACTTTATCTGACTTGATCCCCTTGACAAACGACCGAGCTAGCGACTTTAATTCTATTGTATTCAATGTTCTCAACAGAAAGTGAACGTGAAATTATTTCAACATGATTACTTTGGGTTCTTTGTGTGAAATATTACAGACAGCGTTGTTAATTAATAAATACTAGTAATGCAGCTTTCTTGCTGACGTGATGGAAGGAAATTACCGGAATTTTTTCAATTTAAAATTTGTAAATCTGATTTCGTCATCACAAAAAACATTAAAAGCTTTCAAAAGTTTATTGAAAATACAAAAATGAACCGTAACCGCCTTTAGATTATTTCTTGTATTTTTTAATATGTTGTGAATTTTTTTAAATGCTAATTTATGCAGATTTTATAGCTGATTACGTTGGTAGAATCAGGTTTTCAAAATAATTCAAGATAAAAAGTACGTAATAATTGTCTAAAAATTAAAAACTACTGTCATTTTGAAACTGGTAAACAAAACCTATCAAAGCTATTTCAATAATCGATAGTGGTGTCAAAGTTGAATCAAAGCCGACCGAAATGGCGAACGTGATATTTTTAAAACAAACAAATGTATTTATAAAACATTTAACGCTTCCTTTAAAAAGTAATCGATAAGGATCGGTGTGCATTACATGTTCCTGGGTCTGGGTCTTACAATAATGTCTGCTCCAATACAGTCTATCAGGCAACATTTTATTTTTCTGTGTTATATTTCGGTAACATTCTGTGCTGCTTTGATAGTTGTAATGAAAAACAAAATCCTGAATAAATTTATTTCCAACACCGGGGCACACAGAACCACGTGACCGGCCGCAGTTCACAGCTGTATGCAGTGTACGGTTACAAATAAAACCAATGTGGCCGGATGTGTGTTGCACGATTTCCAAATAACACGATAATCTCAGCTGTTTGTGACGTCACAGCTGCAATGACAGCGTTTGGTTTACATTATACCGAAGTTATAATTAGCGGCCGGCGATTCTGATTGGTCCTGGTTACAGAGGCACGCCTTAAAATGGTTTTACTTTGTCACATTTAATTAAGGACATGAGGCTGTGGATTCGTTGATGGCAGGATCAAAAGTTAATTAAATTATTGACGGCAGATTTAAGAACAGCAAATAGTACAAAATTACACTCGCGAATGTTAATTCACATTGCAATGAAAAACTTTTGGAGTAACCTTTGTCAATAAATAAAAACGGACTATAAGTAGCCGCTATTATAAAAAGCGTGTTCGATATCAGCGGCTATGTTCCAAGTAATTGAACTATCTGCCGTTACGAACGCTGCAGGCTACAAGGACGTAGAAACGTTTGAGAAAATAAACAGTACTATTATCTATTTAACCAGTATTCTTACCTCTTTTTATGTTTTTAGCTCTACTGAGAAATATGCTCTACAAACCTAAAGTCACCTTTTCTACAACAGGACTTCATTGCAATACAATTTTAAAGTTCAACCTTTAGCTGCTTTAATTTGTACAGCAATATAATTAGGATAACATAAGCTATTTATTTCTAACCTAAATTAATACGTCAATTACTTAGTCTCTTTAGTAATGTAACTCAATAAGTACACTAATTGACTATTGTACTAGCTATTCAGACTAGCTTCACATATTGATAGGATTTAGACGTCCCTCGCCTCGCGGTACCTGAGTCATTTACACTTGCAACACTACACTTGCGACTTTAACACTCACACTTACATTTAGTGAGGCGATAATAGCCTCAATGTGCTTTTCGCCTTAAAATTAAAAAAAACCATCGTTACGAATTAATATAAACCAACTAATCTTTTACCATTAAATAATTATCAAAATTAAATTAACGATTCATTTCATATGTTTACTACATCGGTCAAAGATCTTCGTTGTTTCAGTAATGTAGTGGTTATCACGGTGCTCCTCACACGCACAATATCTTCGGTTTGATCTCGGGCGGAAACACAGAAAATTGTAATTATAATTAATTTAGTACGAGACTTGCGACGCATAAAATATACTATTTATATATAAATATAAATTTGTGCGCGCGCATCACGCAAAATTCAACATTACAACCAGCCCTAAAACATGATAATTGGCTTTCATCACGTCAGCCAGTCAGCTGCGCCTCGCGGTTAAATGAATAACATTTTAACTGTCTGACTGGACTAGTGGTTTCTATCTGGAGTGGATGGGTGGAGATGTAAAGGTGACGTTTGTCTGGGTAAGTGAAGAACGAGAAATAGTTTGTAATTTTAAAATGTGAAATATTAAAGGTTGCAGATAAATCCAGAGCGGAGAGAAAAGATGGTCCTTAGAGCGTGATCAAAGGGATTTTATTTATAAATGTGTCAAGGATAATATACAGGCTTTAGTGTAAAACTTCATATGGTAATAAATATGTTAACAAGAATATAAATATTTATGATTTAAGTTTATATAAAATGGAAATCTCTTTATTTCGTCGGCTATAAATACAGGGTGTTCTACAACGATCCGTTACAAATGTAGTCCTATCGTAAAATTTATACAAAAAGTTCGCGCAAACATAAATCTGGAAACACTTGTTTTACCAGCTACCAGTCATTTTGTTTTTTACTGCTTTATCTCTGGAATAGCCTAACAGGAATTTTGTACAGTACTCATACAAGTAAGTTAACCAAATTGAAAATAACGTTCCGATTATCTTTTTCAAAATGGCAGCCATTTTTAATTTAAATACTGTCAATTTGTAAGTTTTTTTTAAAATTTCTTATCAAACTGTATTATCCTCAGAACTATCAAACAAAGGGTAACAGTAACATAGTGTCCATTCTCACGCATTTCTGAGAGTAGTAAGTTATATCATATAACCGTTTATACACAGTTTCCGTCAATGTATGTCGATTTACAACAGTTAATATCGAAGCCTATTGTTCGATAGTTGTATACACCATTCGATAGAAAGTTAAAGGTTTTTAAATAAATGAATACTGTAGTTTTGAGTTATTAAACAGTTTTAAAACAGACAATTGAAACAACTACATAATTATGTTTGCACTACTTGTTTACGTTATTAACTAAGGCGAGGTGTTTTAATGCTATCGGTTAGGACTTTAATTATAAAATAAAACACAAAATGGCAGATCGCTGTTAAACTATTTCCAGGGTTATATTTTTATATACTTGGCTCATTATTTTGATGAGAGGACCACACTTATGTAGATGTTGGTTTCTTGTGGGACACGTATATAATGATGTACGTTAAACGTTAGAAAGAACAATAAGTAATGGGTAAACGGGATTCGATCCTACAACAATTAATTGCGAAAACAGTTATTTTAATTTTTTTAAACAAAATCTTTGTTGCAACCTTTTATAATTTGACTTTAGAAGTTGTTAGAATAGAATTGTTGTGAACAGATTGTAAAATATAATTTGTACGAATTATTTGTTATAGTCTACAAGTATAATAAATTTGTTATGAATATTTAAAAAGTTTTTTAATTACAATTTTCATGATTTAGCATTACGTTGTGTGTTGAATTTTCCAATATTTGCAAGATTAATTTCCCTAGGGAAGGTATAATATTAAAAGTGCAGACAAAGTGTACGACAACCCGCACTAAATTTTTCACAACCAAAACCGTGCGGGACACTAATTTGAGGTCTCTAAAAATCGTGATTCTAAATCTATTTGAAAAAATACGCAATAGTAAAAAAAATTGGCTGAAATATTTGCTGAATAAAAAGTAATGAGTCCTGATTGAAATGAATGTATGATAATATAACGTAATGACACAAAATAACACAAAAATAAACTCTTAGGTCACGAAATGCGTGGCGGAGCTGTGCCGAGCTGAGCCGAACGGAAGCGGAGTTCAGTCAGTTTAAAGAACGCGTTTTTATCTTTTAAATATTAATATTTCGGCCAGCTGTAACGAATTCTGAGAAAATACTATGTTTAAAAATCGTAACCATATGTCTAGAGGCATGGTGGGGGACGCTAAATCAGCTTCAAAACCGAACTAAACAGAGTCAAAACTACGTGGAGCGGAGCCCAAACTCCACTCAGCTTCGTTACGCTTTCAGTGACCCCACTTATATTAAAAAAGTCCGTTCCGCTCAGCGCAACTCAGCTCCACATTTGTTGGCCACCCGGCCTTACGAAGCAACACAATAATATACATGGTGTTACTATTCACTGCTATCTTTATAGTTCTATTGTTCCCGTTCTACACTTCTCCAGTCCTACTTTCTTCATAAAGTCAAGGAATTGGAGAAGATTCAAATGCATATCCTACTTCTAAGGGTGACTTCCCCAAACGTTGTTCGGGTTCAATACAAGGTACCTTCATAACAAATGACAAAACAATCGGTCAGAGAGTTTCACTAAACTGTGTAATAAACACACAAACCAAATGCCCAACATTCGAATTGAAACAGAAATCTCACTACGCTCGGTCAACAATTAAATTAATTGTTCTATTAACATCGTTTCTATAGAAACTTAAATGAGATTTAAAATTTATACATAATGTGACTTTGTATACTCGTTTGAATCTGTAAGTAAGCTTTAATATTTAATTATAAACAATCCAATTTGTTTGGTGTTAGTACATATTATAAATATTAAAGTTTAAAAGCAGCTGGCATTTCACTTTAAAATAATTTACATCTTACAAACCAAGGAACGTCAACAATGTTTACAAATAAATGTTGAAATGTTAAGCAAATATTTAAATACTGTGTACTAAAGGAATGTATTACTGCAAGTGTGTTGGTCCTCTTTCCTAATGGCCAAACAAAGATACACTAAGTCGTGTTGCAACACGATAAAAGATTTTGTCGCGCATTGTTTATTACTAACAAATAAATAACTTAAAAATTTTAAACTACATTAAAGTTCAACTGTGTCCATTAAAAGATTAATTTTTGTTTTTAAAATATAGGTAAATACGCAGTTTAGGTTTTTTCGATTTTTCGGTAATTGTTTTTCCTAAAAGAATTTACACATTGCATTCTGAAAAAGAAATGAAATAATCCAACAAAATATAAAAGCGCGGAAATCATTGGAAATACGATACAAATCTAAAATAAAAGTGACCCGCATAACCTCATGTGGTTAACGCGCTAAAATAGATAACGTTTTTTTGTTCGCTAAAACAATAAAGAACCTTTATTAAAAAGCAATATCAAAACCTAACTGACACGGTTGTTGGGTGGTGTACCTAACATGTTGTGAGGTGATAAAACTCCTTTATTAAAAAAATAATAACCTAACTAACACAACTGTTGCGTGGTGAGCCTAACATGTTATTTGGTGATGAAAACACCTTTAATTACGAAAATATACTCAAAATCCTAACTGACGCGTTTGTTGGGAGGTGAACCTATCATGGTTGTTGGGTGATAAAAACAACTTTATTAAGAAAAATATCAAAACCTAATTCAAACGGTTGTTGGGTGAAAAAGCTAATTAGTTAAACTATTTACAGGTAACGTGTTTTTGATTGCTAAAATAATAAGAAAACTTGTAATTTAAAAAAAAGTACTAAATGGGCAATCTGAAACGGTTAGCTAAATAATGTCAAAAACTAAAAAAAACCAAAACTTTATCCTATCACGCGTTTTTTTAATTGAATTTTTCGTAAATACGAGTATACTAGCTTTTAAAATTTTCGAAGCTGCATAGAAAATAAACCCGAAAGCGGTCAGGATTCAACTTGTTCTTTTCAATGCAATTGTGGCCGAAACACGAGACGAGCGTAATTTTTGGCCAAACTAAATTTTATCGTTTTACATTTTAATACAATCATGTAATTTGTAGTGTTGTTACGTGTATTTTCAATGTCCGTTAACTTTGTTACGAAATCGCCAGAGGGGTTTGACCAATTCGGCGACCTGAAGATGACACTGTAAAGTGTCGAAAATGCGGTAGCCTATACAAGGTGAGTTAAAGGCCACTAGACGGTGAAAAGTAGGTCCCGGGCCTAAATTAATTTTGAAAGTTTAAAATGTTGTTTATGGTGAAATTATATTTTAAAAACAATATTGTAAGAAAAAAATTTGTTGGGAATCCGCTTCCATCACGGTATCGAATGATAAGCTACCAAAATAAACAACCAAATTTAGAAATTAAAACAAATGGGATCGATAAATGCACGAGCATACGTTATTTTCTGTAAACATGTACAGAATAAATGGTTTACTACTTATATTCTCCGTACACTCTCTGACAGTTTACAAGTGCATAAATACATGAGTGTTTTTGTATCTGTACTAACTGTATTGCTATTAATACCTTGCAAGTGGGATGCACAACAACGCGAAGGGGGATATAAAGTTTTGAACACACTTTTGCCCACGGCATGTTTCCTAATTAATGAATTCAAACTCAGCTAATTTGTTTATCTGACTATATCTGGTGTAGGCGGTTATAAGTGGGCGTGCGCATTTATGTCGAAAAATATTTCTATTTGTTACCCACTCGTACAAAATGAACGGTGTAATGGATAAATAAGCAATTATTTATTAAGCGTTTCTTACATACAATTAAAAAAAATCTCCAGTAAGGACGTTACCGTCGAAATTAGCAAAATTATTAAAACAATTGCTTTTAAAGTTGCCATCAGGGGCTTCCTAATTGTGAGTACAGGTTTTGGTGTACCCGAGATGCCCTAGCTGGATCTAACCTTTCTTCATTTATCTGCACTTGGGTTAGGTCCCTTCATTCCTAGCCGAGGTGGAACAGTGCACACACACACACACACACACACACACACACACACACACACATTTTGTTCTAAAAATATTAGTTTAAACAAGAAACCAGCAATAATTTTCCCGAGGTTCTTTAAAGCAGTTTTTGGACTTGATTAAGCATATTAAAAAAATGGCGTTGAATATAAGCGTACTTGAATTATAACCGTGAACGCTCATAACTGGTGGCATCTTAAGGTATTGTTCAGCTACAGTTGAATAGATAATAATACTGTATTTTTTCTCTACGGATCAAAATTGCAAACGTGGAGTGTTAAACACAGCCACACACCACACACACACACACACACGCGCGCGCGCACCCAAACACACACAAATTCGCTAATAAGGAAGAGGAAACATCAGTTTTCTCTCTTTACTATAAAATGTGTGCTGAAGATAACAAGATTATAGTGAAAAATTGTAATTCTGAAATTTTAGTTGAATCCTTACTTTCCTTGGTTCTTTGAGTATAAAAATGTCGTTTTAACGTGGATTTTTTTCAACGATCGTACTTTACACCAGTAGGCATGGTAACTAACTAATAATAAAGCAACGGGAGTAACTGCGTTTGGAACGCACAACCTTGACACGCAGCAGACTGATGTGTGCCTTGGCCACATCGACCACCGATCTTTATAACTCTGCCAGTATTTACTTTTACTTGGATATATGCCCATTTGTGTTTCAGTGGGCCGTTGCTATAGACTGAACTATTTACCGATTTAAATGAAATTTAGCTTGTATATGTAAAAGATATTTTTTAATTAAAAAAAGATTTTGAGTTGCTTTTATTGTCAAGAAACATATAAAAAATCAACAAAAAGACAAGAACTCAAGAAATCCTTGAGGAAAGGCCACCATTTTAAAAACCGTTAACGATATTTTCCTCGGTAATAAACTAACTAAATAACAGTCAATATCGATCCAAATTTCAAGGTCTTGAGTCTTACAAAGATGGCCGCTCAAATAGTTAAGATTAAGATCACAAAACTAGAGGATATGATAATACAACCCCAGGCACTGCGTTCAACGTATCTATTGTGGAACTAAATGTCTTAAGTACTAAATCATCAGATTGGTGCCCTTAGTAAGTTCTACAAACTACTGACTAGCTCATTCTGGGGGGGGGGTGGCTTAAACTATTCTCGGCCTTCTTATGAGTATAAATCACTCTGAAGACAATTCTAGAGAAGCCCAGACACCTTGTAGCCCACGTCCTTTATTGTCTTCAGCGATTCTTCGTCGATCACCAACACCAGAATCTTCTGGAGTTCTGCCGGCTTTTGATCAATGACCCTCCGTTGCTGAGTCCTTAACTCTATGTTCTGTGCTCTCATTGTCCTCCACAATTGGTCTGGTGGACATTTGTCCAAGGAGTTTCGGAATCCAGACTGTCACCTTCGCCATTTCGAACACGGCCCTGGCCAAAGCCACCTTCAGCTCTAATGAACTCCGTCAAAGTTAAGGCGGGGACCTTACTTACTGCTCTATCATCTGCTCAGATAATCCGGAAAACCCGCTAAATTAGCTAATATTTGCCTAATTCGCTTATAATTCAACTCTATATTAAATGTTGCATTGAAAAATATATTTAGAAAAAGAAAGAGAGAAAGAGAATAAGAAAGAGAAAGAGAGAGAGAAAAGGAGAGAGAGAGAGAGAGAGAGAGAGAGAGAGAGAGAGACAGACAGACAGACAGACAGACAGAGACAGAGAGAGAGAGAGAGAGAGAGAGAGAGAGAGAGAGAGAGAGAGAGAGAGAGAGAGAGAGAGAGGGACATAAAAGGCAGACTTTTCGAAGCAGAAACCAATCAAAGCTTTACAACGCCGTGCGGGCTGATTGTTTTGACGGATTTCTGAGATTCAATAAGGCATAAATCTTTGACAAAAGGTGAAGCGGAATCAGGTCACGTTTTTAGTTCAATAATCGTTCATAGGGGTTGCGCCCCATCCCTTACCCTCCGGCTGTTGGCATTCCACAATCTCCATGCTATATTTTATCGTTTGAAGAGTAAGTATACTTCTTTCTGAATAGTTTGTATTTTATTAAAACTACCTTTTTATATTCAGTAGATTTATGCAACAGATGTAAAACAGATTAGTTAAATTCTTATCTGTATATTATTATATGGAAATGTGTATATGTGTGTTTCTAGCACTCCACGTTCTCAATTTTATTCCGATTTGATGATTTGATTCAAACTAGGCACAAAATTGGTTATGATAATAGTTTAAACAAGATCGTTAACCAGCAAAATTCGTTCACAGTTTCAAAATGGCGGCCATTTTAATTCGTTAAAAATTCCTAACGTTTTGTGTGGAATGTTTCTGGAAATCCGCCAGCGTTAAAAACCGCATTAACCAGCATTTTCTAATTTCAAAATCCATTGAATTTGAGAAGTTCAATTTGACGGCAGTCAGAGTTAATTTTTGTAATTTTCGAGCAATTAGTAATGCTAGTTTATGCGCAGATTTGAATGATGATTACAATGGTGAAATCAAAATTTCAGGAACAGAAAATATGATGGAAAGCGCTGTTTCTGGAGGTATTTGGAAAATATCTCAAATTTGTAATATTAAAACTGAAAAATTGATGAGTAAAAAATTCGGTTAAGCGGAACCAGAGATCACGGCTTCGCTCGCCTCAAACTGTAAGAGTTTTCAATCTCACTTAAAACACAATTAGCGATTCTGTGCCAATACATCGTGTCACGTTGGTTGTGTCCCTGTGTTAAAGTATGCGTGTGATTAATTGCAGGGCGATTTACGGGAAAAACGACATTTTATTACTTTCTGATAAACGTCAATTTTAATTTAAACAGGCATTTTGTGCCGTTCATTATTGGAACACAATTGTTTTATTTTTCAAGTGTGTACTGCAAGATTTGTTAAAAGAATATTTTTAACGCCTTTACTTTAGGTAGAGAATGTGGGGATTGGTTTTAACGGCAAAGGAAAGGCTTGCATCAGTAACTCCAGTCTGGAAACAGTGCGCAATTTTGAAAACGCCGAAGACAGTCAATGCTTGAACTATCTCGGACACGCTGGAAAAAATAAACATAGCTCTGAGTGATTTTTACGATCATCACTGGCATGATAGAAACAAATTTCCTATAATGGCTTAAAAAGCAACCCTGTTACTCAAGCGCACTGTAAATCCTATGTAGCTAATGCGAGGCAGTCAACAGCATCAAAGGTCAATTCACGATTGTAGCCTAAGCTACAAGAACAACCAATCAACGAGTTCTGAGATCTGACTGATCAAAAATTGGTTTCTGCACCTGCGCGGAGCTCGAGAATATAAAAGCAGGCACTGTGGCTGCAGAGAGTCAGTCGGCTGATCCCGAATGAGAACATTAAGTAACCTATCGCCGATTCCGATAGAGAATAGTAATAAATCGATTGCCAACCAAGCTCGAGAATATTGATCAGCCTATAATCGACTCCGATCAAGCATAGTGGTTAGTCCATCGCAGACTACCATTAAAAGAGGTTCACTGCCAGGAAGCAGGTAACTTATAGCGGGGTAAGAATTAGCATTTTGAAGCCGCATTACATAATTGAGCATTCCGAATCCTTAGATTATTTAGCATTAAGGAAAGCTCTAGAATATTGAGCACCTTAGGCTCGCGAATATTGAGCACTGTACTTCTTAAGCTCGAGAATATTGAGCACCCGAATACTTAACGCTGGAGAATATCGAGCACTTCTTTACGCTCTTCTTTACAATCTTTACGCTTAATAATATTGTGCACCTCATTTCTTAGGATCGAGGATGTAGAGTACCTGAATCCTTACACTCGAAAATATTGAACGACCTGAATTTCGCTTAAATAAATTGTGCGGTTATTGGCAGGTACTTACAGGACCTTACTTAAAACAGGTAATTTAGAAAAGCAAGGTTGTATAGTTGACTTTTAAAGGATCCAAATCATTAACTTTGCAGGTATTTTAGTTTCAATTAGAAAGCCCCTTTTGGTGATGATGACTTTAAGAGGGTGAGTAAAACCATCAAATGATTTCTGTAGGAGTCCACTTATAATTGAGCCAAAAGCATTTCCCTGAAGTTTGACCCCTGCAGTGAAACCGTAAATGCAGGCAACGAGAACCCGATCAAGAAGCAGCTTAACGGAAAATAAAACTTACATTCCAAAATTAACATAAAGTAAAAGTACACTTTAATACGAGAATATTTTTCTATCATGTTATTGAAATTTATAAATAACCATGCCTCACAATAGTATCGCAGACGTAATGCAAGCGTCTTATTTTAACGGATAATACCAAAGCGGATTTCAAATATTTAGAACTCTATCCTTTTTGAGAATAAACTTGCGGCTCTTTGATCAGAAAAAATGGGCTTTAAAATGATTTGCCTCTCGACATAGGCTTCCATAAGAAATGTTCACGGTATCCTACACAGACCGTCTTCTCCTTTTGAAAAAAAATATTAACACCAAAATGTAAGCAAAAACATTATACATACGAACATTTTTGCCTGTACCCTTTCAAAAAATAAAATGGTTGTTCCATACTTTTAAACAAACTATAAAAGCCAAATATCTCTCACTAACTTACGACAACTCTGATCGAGAAATCTTGGGATCAAATAGAATTAGAGATTTTCATATGGTACATACATTCACTTTGAACTCTATAGATGCAAAAAAAAAAAACATTTTCTAAACATTCTCCTCCCCTCGAATTAAGATAATTAATTAAAACTACAATTTTTTTTTAATAAATAGATAAGATTAAAATTCACTGCAGACATTTCCTAGTCTACGTACCTTACGCGTTCCTAAAATTAAAAACTTTGTTTGCAAATATTTTAGAAACGGCGACCACTAATGATACGAAAACGAAGAATTATCGGAGGTATATTTTAACTTGAAAGCGTTTTTTTGCGGACGATGTGAAAATCGTTAAATATTAGCGGATATGGACACAAACAACTAAGTAAACGTCCGCAGAAACATAGGCTAACTCTTATAAGTAGGCCACTTTCATCGATTTGTACTGAGATCACGGATACTGGCAGCATCCCAACTAAATAAGTTCCCGACTTATAAATTTAGAAGCTGAACGTTAACAATATCATATATCTAAAAAATCGTTTTTTAGAACGACATTCAAGATGGTTTGATTTCAATAGATTGAATTAATAGTGTAAATGGACAAATTTCTGTGGGTTTTGTGCTCCTTAAATTGGTATATGAAAGAAAATTGTAGTACTTTTCATTGGGAATCAGGAGGAAAGGAAGAAACCACCGATTTTGTCTTTTGAAAGACCGCAGCGAAGCACCGGCTGCTTATACAGGAAAATAGTTTCTTAGGAAAATATTCAAGATATTCAAAAAGAGTCAAATTTTTTTCGGAAAACAAAACTTGTAATAATACAACCCATACATTTAAAAATACAATGATTTAACTGATTTACAACTGATTTAACTGATGCCGGCAAGTTAGCAATAATAGTCTCAAGTATAAATTATTAGAATTAACAAGTTTGCTGTGTGCTTCAGTGAACAATTTATATAATAATTCAGATTAGGTTGTGTGAATAATTATGCAGAGAAAGAGTTTGTAGAAGGTAAGGTAAGCTTGTATAGTGAATCCTGTTACAAAAGGAATGATTTATGGTGCGAGTTGCGTAGAACTTTGTGGTGTGTAATCTGTTCCTGAAGTCAGACGTTGAATTGACAATGGAAACAGGAAAACTAACTTTTGTTTACCAACTATTGTGACATTCTAAAACTACATAAATCATTTTAAACGGATAGAAAAGCATGATTTTTTGACAGATTTTCTAATTTTCATATTGTTTTATTTAAAGAAAATTGTTTTATGTTTTCTATAAGGTAACTATATTGCCTAAACAGTAAAATTATGAAACTTACAATTTATGATTGGGAATTATGAATTTTTAAAAAAATTTAAATTAATGGCACAATATTTTACATGATAGAGTGAAGAAAATATTGAAGGATTCAAAACAGAAAAATATAGTTAAGCGAAATATAATTTAAACAATTGTACAAAACTAGTTTTAGTTAGTTTAAACCTAGTTTGAATGCTAATACAAAAAGAACGATACACGTTTTAAATTTTAATCAAATAAAAAGTCGTTAAAGAGTTTCAAAATGGCGGCAATTTTAAATCTTTTAAAAATTCGTAACGTTTTAGTCTTAAATGTTTTTGGAATTCTGATTTCGTCATTTTAATCACCGTAAAAATGCATAGAGCATTTTGAATTTTCAAAATGTGGTCAGGGTTCATTTTCGTATTTTCAATACAATTTCAAAGTTTAAAATGCTAATGTGTGCAGATTTCAATGGTGATTACGATTACGAATTTCAAAAAAGTTTGAAATAAAGAAAAATACTTTTGGAAATCCGTTTTAACCACTTCAGTGAGACATTTGCGTACACCGATTTTTGAGTTATGTTAAAAAAGTAAAACCGCAATTTTAAAAAAAGTAAGTATTTTTATTATAATTAATGTAGTGCAAAAGAGAATAATTGTGGCCTTTTATATAATATAATACTAAAGTAACTTTGTTTAAACTGATTCGGTTAAAACAGAACGTCTCTAAAAATTAATTATATTTTTAGTGGAAGCGACGGCAACAAAGGGGACAAACAACCCCTTTCTTTTCGCTTCACTGGCTCAGAAAATATATTTGCCAGTGAACAAAGTTTATTAGAAAAACATTTTGACCTGAGCGACATATTAGGGTTTTATTAAATTAATAATTTTTATTTTTTAGGGTCCGTAGATCTACTTATATAGGCGGAAAATGGTACAAGGCAATGGAACAGCTGAACATATCAGCAACGTTGATACGGCTTGTAAGGGCTGAAGTGCATTGAATACAATGCATTTAATTGCAATATAAATTTACGGAATATTGATTAAGTAAGTTCTAATCAATGTGAACTCACAGAAAATGTCTCGTAAGTTCAGGTCGGAAAGAGGTCTGAGGCAGGATGATGCTTTAGCATGCCTGATTTTTAATATAGCATTGGAAAAAGTAGTAAGGAATGCTGAGATTCAGGTAGGAGGAACTATATATAAGTCTGTGCAGGTATTGGTTTACGCAGATGACAACATTAAATCAGTAGATCAAAATATATAGTGACTGGTAGCAAGTGTCAGGGCCAATATCAAGATTGTGCAACACAATATAAAAGCAGTCCAGCAATTTCAATATCTGAGATCAATAGTGACTCAAGATAATGATTTAAGCAAGGAAGTGAGGCACAGAACTATAAAATCAAACAAGTGCTATTATGGCTTGCAGAGGTACATCAAAAGTCGTTTGTTAACAAAATCCACTAAGTTACTATTGTATAAAACACTAATACGTCCAGTGTTTATTTAAGGGACGGAAACATGGACTATGACAAAGAAAATGGAAACAGAACTGCTGGTGTTGGAAAGAGAAGTACTGTGAAAAATGTATGGTCCAGTGAAGCATGGAGAATCAGATACACTAAGAAGCTGGACGCACTATATGCAGAGCCTGACATAGTGACGTGTATAAAGTTGGCAAGATTGCGCTGGGCAGGCCACATTGTTAGAACGGATGAGGACAACATCGTCAAGAAAATACATTCCTTGACACCGGAGAAGGAAAAGAACAAATGGACGGCCGAGACTAAGACAAGTGGATGGAGTGAATCGAGATGCCAGAGCATTTAATATCAGGGGATGGTGGATTACTGCAGGAGATCCAAGAATAATGATGATGTAATACTAAGTGCCCGTAACATAATACCAAGCTGAATTGTCATATTCGAATTTTGTGCCAAGTTTGAATCAAATCGAACCGAAATTGCTAACTAAAACATGCTGCAACACTGTCCCCCCCCACACACCACATACACAAAGAGGGGAGAGAGAGAGAGAGAGAGAGAGATTTAAGAAGAGCGTTCAGGATTCAGGATGTTAGACGAGAGGATAAAACAGAACGAGTGTCCAAAACCTTCAAACATCTGGTACTGTAAATCAACAAAAAGTAAAAATATCGGCAATAGGGCCTATATCAAACATTTTTCGGGCAGGATATCGAAACACTTCATTGTCACTTACGACTTACCTACTTCACCGAAACGTAACTCTAGAACGGATAAATAGTCCATCAGGTCAGGTAATGTAAAGTTAATCCTGATATTCTCTGAATATATTATTTTTTCTTTCATCTATGAGTAAAACCTTTGAGTTTGACCATCTATGTCACTAGGATAACAAGAAAGCAGTTTTGTTCCCGTAATACTGAAGATAGAAAAACTAACAGAAATAATATAAATGTAAAATAGAAGAGGCATGGCGACTTGCACGAGGGGGGATCAAAGGGATTTTATGCATAACTATGCAACGTACTCTACTACGGAAAATGGAGAGATTTCAGCGTCAGAAAGGGCATAGGGAAGTAGGGTAATGTAGTGTTCCAGTGGAGTGGTTTAGCTAAAATATTTAATTAGATTGTGTTCAACGTACGTAGGCGAAACTACGAGTGGGCGTTACACTTCTTGCTTTGCGCTTTCATGAGATTTTAAAACTTAAAGTCTTGGAACTTTGAACTTTGTCTGTTTTTGTTGACATAAAACAATAAAAAACAACAGCAGTAATACGTTCTATAAGAAATCGTTAATTACTTTCACAAAAGATTCAAGAAAGAAAATAAACCTAAAATATGCTTTGGTACATTTTTACTAAACTTACTGTATGTTGGAAAATCAACGCCATTTTTAATTTGCTTCATTTTGGATTCACCGATGGCGGCGGCGGTAACTGCCACAATGATGGTCACTCTGGCATCAGGTTTCTAAACACCTAGGCGGCAGCGATGGCGAAGAAGTTAGCGGCCACGGTGAGGGTCGCTCTGGCATCAACTTTCCACATATCGAGGCGGCCACGATGACGGTGTCGGTAGCTGCCGCGGTGATTGTCACTCTGGCGATCAGGTATCCACACACCGAGGCGGCCGGGATGGCGAAGGCGGTATCTGCCGCAGTAACGGTTGCTCTGGCATCAGTTTTCCACACACCGAAGCGTACTCGATGGCGAAGGCGGTAGCGCCGCGGTGACGGTCTCTCTGGAATCAGGATTCCACACAGAAGCGGCCGCGGTAGCGGAAGCGAATTGCCCTTCGTTATACATTTCATAGTAGTAGTTCAAAGAACAGTAGACTTCGCCCCTTGGAAACCACTCCACGATAGCACTCTTACACTGTTGTAACCTTTTCTACCAATGTAACCGGTGACCATAATATTTAGAAAAACAATTTTACTAGACATCTTTTTACTGGAAATTTTATGCTCTTTATCCATCTTGAAACAGAAGTTGAAACTATTACAAGTAAAATATTAAATATTAAATATTTATTCCTTTTAAAATATTAAAACGAAAAAATATTACACAAATGTCTTATATGCTTTTGTGCAAAGTACAGTTATACCGTAATTTAAAAATAATCGGTTAAAGCGTGTCGCTAAAAATGCGTAACAAACAAACAAACAGATAAACTAAATGCAAATCGGCCATCTTTGGAACAGAAACCGCCAATAAAATTACCAGTAGACCAGTAGTGCAAAAATCTTTAGATCTCGTAGTACAGTCTTAATTAAATGCTTCATCACTACTGCATTCGTCAATGCTGAGAAGCACTCTCAAAGTCCACCAATTTAACCATAATATTTACCGAAAAATGATAACGAAATAATGAAAAATACTTATTATTATGTTATCTCTGACTACTATTCGTACTGAATATACCAACACAATTTTGTCAGGATTAAGACTTGTTTCATGTAAAGGTCTTTTAGATGAAGACCTTGCCGTTTTTCAGGCACAGTTTATGCAGTTTTATGCTTTACCTAATTAGGTTTTAAGTGTGTTTTGATTAGCGTTTTCTATAATTAAAACAAACACTAAAGGCAACGTAATAAATAACTTTTTTCATTTGTCCTTCCTAAAAAAACAAAAACTACTCACTTTACCGTTGACTTCTGCGATATTATTTTTGTCTTCCAAAGTCCTGAAAAAAAAACCAAAAACTTATCTATAATTGTTTTAAATATAAATTCTCTTCAACTGAAACACTTTTGCATCAATTTTTATGTATAAACTTATCTAACGCGCCATATAAGTTTTTTTACTCGATTATTACCAGTGAATTTATATATAATTTTTTTTGTCTCCTCAAAAAGTGATCTAGTAGAGTTCAGGATCCGCGTTCATTTCAAGGTCTCCTCTCCTCAAAAAAAGTGAACTAGAGGTCAGGATCCGCGTTCATTTCAAGGTCTCCTCTCCTCAAAAAGTGATCTAGAGGTCAGGATCCGCGTTCATTTCAAGGTCTCCGGTGAAGACCGCTCTGCTCCAGTAGCTCATTTTCCAATGGAAATTTCTTTTAAACAAATATTTATGAAAACAATGCCAAACAAGTAAACAGTTCTATATTTAATAATCTATCAGTCGTGATCAACGTTAATTAGCATTTAAATTTTTGAAATACCACATTGGAAAGCTTTCCATTTATGTGATTTGAATTGTTTATGATTACTGTAAAATATTTTACTACGGTAATTAAAACATGTTTTGATAAAACATATTTTCAAAAATTAACGCTTTTCCAATACGTAATGCAAATGAAATTTCCCAATTACTTTTATAAGTATTATTCTTTATAGGCTATATTTGTTGTTTAGTATTCTAGAATATTCTTCGGGTAAAAATATTTTAAATTATAATTAATAGACTAGGTGATTAATTGAAAAATGTATTACAGAATATTGAATTGTGCGCTAGAGTAGGCCTAAGCATTTATGCTAAGATTCAGGAAATCAAGCAAGAGGAAGTGATTAAAAAATTGATGTGACTTATGCAGCAGTCCAGGATTTATAAGCTGATTTTCATTGGAAAACTCTTGGAGCGTCAATCGTGGTAAGAACCAGAACCGGATGTATGATTAGTGCCGATCCTGACCTCTAAACCACTTTTTTAGGGGTCGTTAAAATTATACATATATCAAGGTCACGTGCGCAATTTTAGTCCGATTCAAACTTGGCGCAAAAATCGATTTTGTTAGTAGCGGGGACAAGTTCGTTAACCAGCGAAAATATTTACAAAATTTTAAAAAGGCGTCCATTTGAAATCTTTAAAGTTAGTGTTTTGAATTTTAAAAATCCGTTGAAATTAAGACGGCAGTCAGGGTTTACTTTTGTATTTTAATGCTTTTTATTATACCGAAATCAAATTTAGAAAAATAGTGTAAGATAATAAAAATTAATTTCGAAAATTCGCTTGCATCACTTCAGCTGGCAAGCAGAAATTATTTTTTTTATTGTAAAGTTAAAAAATATTAAACATATTGAAATGTTAGTTTACATGATGTGATGTACAAATTCGTTTACATCACGTAAGAGAGACAGTTGCGTGCCGTGATTATTTAATGTTTACTAATAAAATTGTTTTGCGCTTACTTTTGAAACGATGACTTTATCCGGCTGCCGTCGGTGGCGTTGTTTGTCTCTGCTTCTTTATTTGGTGCCTGAAGCTCGCACGAGATGAGATCCGGGGTCGATATGCTGGTCTGCAACAAAACAACCTAAATATTAATAAATTGTACGAAAATATTTGACGATGTTATATCCACTCGGAAATCATCAAACGGAAAATTAAAACCTGCTTTAATTCTCAAAATCGGTTAAATTAAATTTTACTAAACATATTGGCAATAAATTTAGGTTTATCAACTTCGGAAGAAAATTTTTAATAGTTTAACTGTAGGCATAAACAATAAAAAAAATTAAAAATAGTGCACGTTTGTATAACGGAAAGTTACGGAAAGAAGCGAAGATTTTGTTATATTACTTTGAAGATATGTTTACAAATATATTGTTTTGTTTAAATAAATAGGCCTACGTGAACCTAGCTTAGATATTATCTACTGTATTTATATAAAAAAACAGTTCTTTTATATTAATTCGTAACGATCAGCTGATTTCATTGAACAGCTGATAGGCTACAATAAGTTTCAAGTTATGTTATTTAAAAACTAGCAATGCTAACAACAATTATTATAAACGTTTATTAATTTTGAATGTATTATAAACAGTTACAACGTGCACGTGTTTTTCAACTAAGGAAAAATACCAAAAATAAAGCAACAAAACGTTTTCATATAATACACGTGTACTGGTATTGAAAAGCAGGAAGAAAAAAAGGAATTTCATAGATAGATGAAATTCGTTGCTCATTCTTTCCATTTTACCGTTACATTCTTCCGTTCGGCAAACTTTTTCTATGCACTCCTCTCGCCAAAACTAACACTAAACGTTACGCTTGAACAAACGTTATCTTATTTGCTACTAAGTAATAAATTTATTTCATTTCAAATCTGGTACACCGACGTAGTTAAAACTATTAATATGTAACTAAAATTAAATTTGTTGAAATCTGATAAACCGATTTTGATAATTGAGGCAGATTTTCTTGTTTTTTTATAGAACGTCCGAACGGTATTCGATAGAGAAACGATAAAAGCCTGTATTTGTAAAAAAAAAATGTTTTTGATACTGCTTATAGTTTTTTTTACAAAAATAGATATTTAAAATTAGTCTCTAAGATATAGAACCCGCACACAAACATGCCCAATTTTAAATATTTTTTATACAGTTTTCAAAGCTGATTACGTTGGTGAAATCATGTTTTCATTAAGTTATAAACTTCCAAAGATACTTAATGAGAATCTGTTTTGGAACTGTTGAAAAAAACTCGCGGATGGACAAATTTGTCCAAGTTATTACCAAAATCCATTTGTGTGCCAAGTTTGAATCGAATTTCGAACACAATATTGCTAAAACAAGAACACATGAAAATGCGTAGAGCCTTCTTGGCAAGCCTAGAGACGAAATCAGGTTGGTATTACAAAGCAGCAAGGACAAAAAATATCAGCGTAAATTTTGCAACTGTTTCGCGGATGTGATAGAAGCGAATTTATAAAATTATGTTTCTTTATCTCATTCTTTTTGAAATTCCGTTCTTACTATCACAATCAGCATTAAAATCTGCATGTATTAGGTCCTTCAAGCTAGCAAATTACATTGAACATACCAAAATAAACTCTGACCACCGTCAAAAAATTCTTAATTCAAAATTTGAAAATTAAAAATACTAACTCATGCAGCTGATTACGATGATGAAATCTGACTTTCGAAACAATTTCAGACTAAAAGTTATGATTGTTTAAAGATTTTTAATGTCCGCCATTTTGAAACTGTTAGATAAATTTTGGTGGGTAAAAAACCTTTTACAGCTATTATTATAATCGATTTTTGCGCCAAATTTGAAGTAAATAAGACCAAAATTGCTAAAGTGAGCTTGTTAACAACGGGGTTATGTAAAAATGTTAACGACCATTCTCGAAAGTGTTCTACAGATCAGGATCGGTGCTCATTCATGGTCTCATGGTCTTACCATAATGATCGCTCCAATAGCTCATTTACAATGGACATTTCCTAATAAAGTTTAATTGTTGTTTTGAAAAACGTTTTTTTTTGGTTTTATCGTACAAGGGGGAAACGATGTGAGCCCGTTTCTAAAAATGTCTATGTTTTTAAGTTCTCGATTTTTTTAAGTTTCTTTATAGTTCCTTCTGCCATTTTTAGCAGATTTGTAAACGTGGAGTACAAACTATTGTAATCTGGGCACTAATCACGATCCCTGCTGGAGGTTTGTGTCCAGAATTTGTGCATTTCTATAAAGTACATTTACTACTTGTAACTGGAATAATCAATCGAGATAATGTACGTTATTGGCTAATGGGTGTATGTAAACTTTAAGTCACTTACAACTTACGTCATTATAAGTTTATAAAAGGAACGAACAAATGCTGGATTCCTTCTACCTTGAAGACGACATTTTGACGAAACGTTCAAAGAACGTTTCTTTAGAAACAATTCGCCAAACACCAAATTTAAATATCACTTTTAACGATTCCCAAAACGTGTTCCCATGATATCAGCTCTCATGAAGACACGCTAATCAATAAATCAACACAACATAAAACAGTTTCCCTAAAACAAGGAATAATTTATAACTGGAGTGAAGCTATGCTTACAATCAGGATACCTAGTAGGCCGTAAGTTAACTTATAAATCCTGAATCTGCATTTCCCTTCACTCCAACAGGTAATTAACCGCCCACTAAACTCAATTATTAACTAAACTGTTCACTAATGCGTTCAAACCCCGATATCCGCTAATCCCAGTAATGATGCATGGCGGCCTAGATCATCCCAACACACTAATGCAGATTAATGCATTCAAGATCAAGTTCTAACGTATAGCATTTACTATAAAACCAAATACACAATCGTCTAGCTTCAATTAAATTAAATCAAATTATAATATTACACTATATGAAGTACGTAAAAAGTATTGCGTTTATGAAAAAATACATCTTTAGATTTTAAATGAATTTAATACCTTTAAATCAATCGAAAAACATTTTGTTAGAATTATATAGGATGTCTGTTAGTGTAGCCTATACATAAAGGAGGTCTGTTAGTCTGTATGCGGATATCTGTTATTCTGTTTACAGAATGTTTGATAGTCTGCACAAAGGATGTTTGTTAGTCTGTTACTGGATGTCTGTTAGTTTTTCCCGATATATTAATATTTTAAATTCAAAAATCTGGTGATATTCCTTCTCTACTGGAGCACATTTGATTTGGTTATCAGCAGTTCAGCTTATCACTTCTGAAGGTGACAATGACAGTTGCCCTCTGGCTGTCTGGAGCTCGATTCCCGATGTCAAATTGCCAATGCTACATTTTCCATTGTCTACGTATGTACTGATTGTCTTGGGCTGGTGGAATGAGTGTTGGATTTTCCTATGGAGAAATTTTTCGAGTGATATTTTCGTTTTAATTCATACATTTATGTTTATCTCTACATGTTATCATTAATTTAATTAATAATTAATATTTTTAATCGGCAAAAAACACTTTTACTTTTTTAATATAAAGTACTAGTGGATTAATAAATGAACATCCACAGCAAGTGCCTCTTGGATAAGGTTGGACAGAGCAGAAATCTTGAAAAGTATAGGGGCGCATTACTGGGCACTGTGGTCTGAAGGTGCATACGAACAGGACAGGTATGTACCACGGAGAAATCGTGTGTAGGTTGTGCAGTAAGGAGAAAGAAACTGCAGGTCATATAATTTATGATTGTGAGACTCTTGCCAGCAATAGGATAAACAGGACCCTAGGACGTCCAGCAGGATGAGCTAGTTAGTGGATTGTTGGAACTTACTAAGAGCAATCTGCTGGACAAATACTTACGAGGCTTAGTTGATCGCAGTTCCTGGGATTTTATAACCTCTACCTCTAGTATATATTATTTAATCTAAGAAAAAGTACTTAAAGGTACCCTCGATGTATATATATATATATATATATATATATATATATATATATATATATATATATATATATAGAGAGAGAGAGAGAGAGAGAGTCTCTCCCCCCTCTCTCTCTCCCTCCCTCCTCTCTCTCTCTCGGCCTAGTGGATAGCGTACTAGGCTTTCACCCCGAGGACCCGGGTTCGATTCCCGGCGAGGGCTTGGCATTTTCATATACATCATCCCATCGTCTGCATTTGCCCAAGTGTGCACAATAGTCGGACGTTAAACACCAAAAAAAAAAAAAAAAAAAATCTCTCTCTCTCTCTCTCTCTCTCTCTCTATATCTCTCTAACACACGTGTGATTATTCTCTCTCATAGATGATACATTACTATTCCGTTTCAATCAATTTACTAAAAATATTGGAACTTACTAAGAGCAATCTGCTGGACAAATACTTACTAGTCGTTCAGCCTCTACCTCTAGTATATATTATTTAATCTGATTAGTACAATTCAAATTTAACAAAGTTATTCCTTGAAAAAGTACTTAAAGGTAGTTATCGATTAAATTCCTCTAGAGATATATATATATATATATATATATATATATATATATATATATATATATATATATATCAGTGCCATGAACCGCATGAGAGAGAGAGAGAGAGAGAGTCTCTCCCCTCTCTCTCTCTGACCTCTCTCTCTCTCTAGTGGATCTCTGAGCTTTCACCCCGAGGACCCGCCTAGGTTCTGGCGAGGGCTTGACAGCATTTTCATATACATCATTCCATCGTCTGCATTAGCCAATTTATTAGGGTTAAGTGTGCACAATGTTTATATATATATATATATATATATATATATATATATAATAATTATATATCGGTATATAATTAGGCTATAATAAAACTATAATTTCCACGTTTAGTGATTACATAAATAGTTTTAATTATAAGCATAACAGTACTATTTTAAACATCCCAAAACATCGATGTTTTTGTCCCAATATTTTAACGCTATCGTTGTACTTCAAACGATAATCGGAACATCGATTTTTTTAAAATGTTTGCCGTCCCTACATGTGCGTACACAATCCGTTGTCCAGTTCTGCAAACTGAGCAAACACACAAAGCCGCGTAAGGTAAACACTGAGACATTATACCTGTGTGCAGACAAGAGCGTCCAATAAATCCTCAGACATTATTTCCGTATTTTTCGTTCATCTTACAACAACTCTCTCTGCATCAGCCTTCAAGGTAACAAAAATCTCTTTATATTTATTTATGTTTGACGTAAACGAGTAAACATTGCCAGGCTGATTGATCGAGCTAAAATCACGTTCGCGTTTTACGATTGAGCCTCCAGCAAAAACTTTTTCATATGTGGACACAAAGTTTTCATTTTCTTATTCTAAGGTCACAAAATTCGGAGCGGAATTGCACTAAGCTGAGTCGAGCGGACTGGAATGAAGATGAACGGCACCCGGAAGCGGAGTTCAGTCAGTTTAAAGAACGCCTTTGTATCTTTTAAATCTAAATATTTAGGCCTACTGTAACTGATTCTAGGAAACTACTATGTTTTGAAACCGTAACGTAGCCAACGGTAACCAAGGTAACGAGAAATAATAAGTTTGGAGGTGTGGTCAGCGTGTTGGGGGAAACAGAGTCAGCTTCATAACCGAACTAGTCAGAGTCGAAATTACGCGGAGCGGAGCCCAGCGACGCCGCTTGACACCGCTCAGCTCGGTTACGTTTTCAGTGGCCGCACTTAAATAGGTTAGGTTTGAATGCACAGTCCGCTCCACTTAGCATAAATCTTCCCCGCCTGTGATGGCTATCCGACCTAAGAATTGACAAATTTTTTGCATAGTAATTCGGATTTTACAAAATTTTAGTTACAATCTCTATAAAAGTTCATGCGGCTTTTCCTCTAGAGTCGAAAAGTTTGGTGATCCATGGCGTTCAATCAGTACGTACGCCAGCGCTCGTAGTTGAACGGACATTCCATGCTTATCAGTGAGCCCAAGTGTGGACCTCGCGCATGAACCCAGCGCAATTGTTATTACAGAAAGAATTAGATTTCACTTCTGCATGAATCTTAATTTCTTCCTTAAAATTGTTAATATTAAGGCCACGATGTAAGTCATCATTCCGAACATACCAATTGTCTGTGTTCGAGAGAACTTGAAACGGACCTTCAAAAAGGCTCGGATTCATTCATACCTATAGTCAGGCAACTCAGACCGACTAGCTGGACTGGGATCTGCATCTGCGTTCATCGGACCTGAGCCGGTTTTAGGGATCTCTCTGTCGTTGGCCAGGTCTGTTATTATTAGGTGAATTAATAAACAACACCAGGCAGGATGGGATAACCATCATGGGCATGCCAATAGAAAGCACCTCTTAAGCGTGGTTCCATGTGAAGGGCTTAAAAGGGGTATCAGACGTCTTGGGCAGAGAACAACTTAGGAAAATCGTAGGACTTATTACTAGGCACTGCGGTCTGAGGGTGCACATGAACATTATACGTATGCACCATTTATAAACCGTCTGTATATTATGCAGCGAAGAGAAAGAGACTACAACACACTGAACCCTTGATTGTGAAGCTCTTGCTGGTAGGAGACTAGGAGTTTTTGTTTCCAGGAACTAAGATCTTCAGGAGAATGAGCTAATCAGTGGATTGTTGGAACTTACTGAGGGCATCAATCTGCAATCTAGTACTCAAGAGGTTGATCGCAGTGCCTGGGGTTGTATTATTCCTTACTCCGGTTTGAATCTAATCTAATACCAAGGTGCATTATTGATACCTTTTAGCATTTTGTTTTGTAAAGTCTGAACGCTTTTAATGCTTGTTTCACTTGCATATGCACAAAGTTGTACGCCATATATCCAAACAGATCTCAACACTGGTTTGTGTCATAATAGTTTATTATGTATTGACAGTTCAGATCTGAGACGAAGCAGTCAATACATTTTCTCTACTATATTTAATTCCTCTTTTTTGTTATGTTCTTTCCACTTGAATTTACTATTAAGGGTTTTACACAAGTACTTTGCTGTATTTCAGAATTCATTTTTATGCGTACAGGTGTTGCTCTTTTATTTATAAAACATATTTTTGCGGATTTTTACTCATTTATTTTCAGTCGCCATTTTTTTTGCCCACCTAATTTTTTGTGTTACTTTCCACCTTCCTTGCTGTAAGTTCAATATCCTTATCAACTGCTAAGAAAGCAGTCTCGGGTATGTCACGTGCATATGTTACCGCTAATACTCCAAAGCCATTAATGTGCACATAACCTAGCGAATCTGCAGATTAATCTGTTAACGTGCGACATCAAGAGTTTTCAGCATTTCGCATTCCGCATATCGTTCATAAATTTGTTGATTAATTCTATCAACTAAATTGTTGATTGTTTGACCGTATTAACTTGATTCTTTACAAAAAATAAACAAATAACATATTAATTTAAGCGTACTGCAAAGATCTTATTTTCACTTTAACGAGTGTCCAGTAGGTTGCGCCGTGCGCATGCTCGAGCTCCCCACTGACTAGCCGAGATTACTCGAGCCACTGTCCGTTGAACTCTCGGCGTCGGCGCACATGCAGGTGGAACTCCGAGGTGACCACCATCTTAACTTTTACTGTGTTAATTCTTTAAGCATGGGCCTTTAAGTTTTGACCTCAAGGGGAGCTGACTTTGGTCTTGGGTCGAAAAGGGAGCCAAATGGCGTTGTGGGGCTAACGGCAGTCAGGTTTTGGTTTTTAACATCGGTGTAGTGACCCCGCCCCCCGAATTATAATGCAGTGATTTGTATTGTTACCTTCATTTTTACTTAGTGATCGTGCGGTCTCTACCAGGTGGCATCATGTTTGTGAAATTTAGTTAACTTCATAGGTTTACGTTTAGTGCTCGTAAAAGCTGGTTCCCGACCTACGTGTCCTGGGAGAATAGAAAGTATCAAAAGATCCACCACCTCTTCCCAATATGCGCACTTACGCTTCAAGGTAATGTGCAGATTATCTACAGTAATTTGAGAAATCAAACAATTTTCGGCACTTTAACGGATCAGAATAGTTAATCTGAATAACGGATTAACTATAGAGTTAATCATTGTCGCACTTTAAAGGTAACGTATATAGTAAATGTAGTACTATACCCAATACGCTTCCTTGAAGGAACCGCTGCAGATATTTGTGAACAACTTTTCGTGATAATGTTTTTGCACAATAAATACAACTGCAAATACAATTAAAATTGTTCTGCGCTGAGCTTGATAAAACGCTAAAGTTTATTTTAAAGATTTCACCCGCAGAAGCTGTTCCAAAGGGATTCAGAAGTGTACCAGAATTGTTTACTCTTCGATTATTTATTTTTTTTACTTACAATACAGAGTCTGTGAGTAATTGAGGCCAACAGCTGTTCATCGTGTATTTGTTTTAAATTCCGTCTAGACGACCGTGACTCATTTTTGATCGATTCAAACTTGACGCGGTGAGAAATTGCGAGTTGGTATAGATCGTGCAATAATCGCGGCACATAGCCTCCTGGTTGATGTGATGGAAGCGAATTTTCTTCAATTATTTTATACTATTTTGACGGTTTGTTTTCACCGTCATAACCAGCGGTTAAATGTACAGAAATTAGCTTTTTACGATTACACTGAACATTAACCCTGACAGCGGCAGTGAAATAATTTCTATGAGCTACTGGAGCGATCATCATGGTAAGTCCAGACCAGGGATCGTTATGAGCATTCGAGAGGGTATTAAAATTTAATACATAAAATAAATTTATGTAAACGTGTTAGCACGTTCACGTTCGCATTTCCTGCACGATTCAATTCAAAACGGGCACAAAAATCTTTTACAGTTTCAAAATGGAGATATTTAATTTTTAAAAAATGTGTAATTCAAAATTCGTAAAGTAATCAGCGTTGAAAACGGCTTAAATTATAATTCTTTATTTTCAAAACCCGTCGAAGTTAGGATATTTAATTTTAACGTCGGTTAGGATTTATTTTTGTTATGTATGCAGATTTTAACGCTCTCTATGACGGCGCAATTAGTTTTTAAAAATATGATGAGACACTACTTGAAATTCGCTTCCATCATATCAGCGCTGCGGCTGCGTGCTGAAATTATTAATTTTAAATTAATGCAGACCAAAATTTACAAAAAATTGTGAGGCATAACTTCTACCGCATATAACTGGGTTTTTTGTAAACATTTTATTAAAAACTAACTGACCCAGCGAACTTCGTACCGCCTGAGTCAATAGATATCGTACAGCGATTTGAACCCTGCAATTTGAGTCGTTTTAGTGAAGAAAAGAAAATCCACAAAAGAACCTACCATCATGTATTTCTGAGCGAGAACTGAATCCTTAATGATCTTTAGTAACAGTTACACCATCTTTTGTGTATCAGACGTGATCTATGTTACAAAAGTAGCTTACATATTTCGAAAAAAACAGTTTAAATACAACAGATTTGTCCGATTTGACGCTTTTAGCGATGTCATACGAAAAAAATGCTTCAAATAAACGTCGTGGAGAATCAAATTTGCAATCAACTTTGTCCCAAGATTTTGTCTAAAGCCTATAGTTTCCGACATATATCTTTTCGAAAATTGATGAAATTATTGGTTAGTTTCATAAATTGTTTGTATCAAGCTAATGGTTGATTTTTTCTTTAAAAAAAACTACATGTAAACCTTTCCGAGGACCTTGACCATAATTGTACAAAGTTTTGTAATGATAGCTTATGTAGTTTCTGAGTTCATTACGGACATACATACATGCAAACATTCATTTTTATTTATATAGATTAAAATATGCAGCTGTTTGACACAAGTGACTAACATAACATACCGTAGTGTCGCTAGTTGTTGAGGGGATGCCCGAAAGTTGGAATTTAATAAAGCAGGATTCCACCTGCGGCTGGCAGGGCGCACATCTCCCGCGTTCCTCCCCCCCCCCATTCTCCTGTTTCTGTTCCCGCTAGTCGACACAGGAATGTCGGCGGGAATAGTGCGATACTTGCCGCGGCAAAATAAATTCAGTTTACGGAATTCGGCAGTCACATTTTTGTAAGTAGTATCATTGTAATGAAATTTAAAAATCGAAGTTTTTCTTAATTATCAGTGTGATAATTGTTTTTAAGGCTACGACGATAATAATAGAAAGTTTTTAGAGAATTTCCATTGAAAAATGTGGTTTTGAGCGAATTTTATCGAGTAAAGATTCAAGGTCAGCTTTCACACGTTCGCAATTTTAGTCCGAGTTTTATATAGAACGTTTTTGAAAATTGCGTGGACAAGTCACTTAACCTGCTAAACCCATTCAACACTGAAAATTGCTTTCATTTCAAATATTAAACAATGGCTGCAGGGAAATGAGTCGCTTACGTGATAAAAGCTGATTTTCTCTTTATCTTACTCTTTCTGAAATTCTGATTTCGCTATCTTAATAAGCGTTGAAATCCACTTACATTAGAGTTTTAAACTTTCAAATTACATTGAAAATACAAAAACAAAATTAATAATTTGAACAGATTTTGAATATTCAAAACGTCAACTTACACGGTTTTTAATGCTCATTATGTTGGTGAAATCGGATTTTTATAAACAAAATTAAGACAGAAAAGTTATGAATTTTTAAGAATCATTTTGAAACTAATGAACAAATTTTGCTAATTAACAACATTATCCACACACACCAGACACCACATACACACCCACCCACCCACCAACATACACACACACACACACACACACACACACTTGCGTGTGTGTAAATATTAGCGATCCTTTCTAATGCCTTAACTTTTATTTAAAATGTTGTCATAACATTATTCTTTCCACTCATAATGTCTGACAGTTTAGGTCAAATCTTAACATTAATTTATGAGGCCATTGATTTTTTTCAAACTTTGCATATACGCATAATTTAATATTATATGTATATATGTATATATATATATATATATATATATATATATATATATATATATATATATGTGTGTGTGTGTGTGTGTGTGTGTGTGTGTGTGTGTGTGTGTATTAAATCATTTAATTCATTATTAGTGATAGCAATTTTTATATGGAAATAGTTTTACACACATTGAGCCACTTAAGAATACATATTACATCAAACATGTTTTAAATAATTTATTAATTTGGTATATTAAATATAAAAACATTTATAAATACTTTGGGAAAAGTTTGATCAGAAGCGGTTATGAAAATGAATTGCCAAATATCTCTTGTATTCTATATTAAAAAAGTTTTAAATTAAAAAAAAATGTTTTATTAATACTTCTTTATTTTGATAACACGTTTTAAATTAAAAAGTGAAAAAATAACTGCTAAAAATAACAGCTATGAACAACGGTTAAAAATAATAGCTACAAATAATTGTGACTAATATTATTTTACATACATATTAGATAAGTTTTGGGTTTTTTAAGAACGTGTTTTTTGACAATTTAATTTTGAATTAACGTATATGAAAGAATAACTGTTACAAATAACTGTTACATATTAGAATAGTGTTAAGTTTTTAAAAACCTATTTTTATCAAATTCTTTCCTTTTGATACAACTTTTAAATTAACATATACAAAAATAACTTCTATAAATAACTGTGTACTAATATTATTAGTACGCATATTAGAAAAATTTGGGTTTTTAAAAACAAGTTTTTCTACACTTCTTACTTCTGATACAAGTTTTGAAGTAATGAGTGTAAGGGAATAACTATGTAATATATATATATATATATATATATATATATATATATATATATATATATATATATATATATATTAGGACAGCGTTGGATTTTTAAAAACTTGTTTTTATCAAAACTTCTTTTATATAGAGGTTTTAAATTAACATATGAAACACATAAACATAACTGTGTAATAAATATTACTTATATACATATTAGAAAAACTTTGGTTTTACAAAACAGTGTTTTTCGACTTTCCTTACTTTTGATACAAGTTTTGAACTAACGAGTATCGAAGAATAACTGCTACAAATAACAGGTATAAAATATGAAGGCATGATATATGATGGAAAGGGTCAGAATGTCAGTGTCATATTTGATTACCAAAGTGATTAATCAGAGATGCGTTGATTAGGGGCTCTGCGAAATTCAATATGGCGTCAACAAGAAGGGAAAGTGAGAGAATTTAATAATAATATATTTAATTTTAATATTTAATAATAAATATTATATACTATGTGAATAAAAAAAATCTGTAACATTCGCATTTACTTTATAAGAAAATGGAAAAACTATATTGTTTTAATAAATATTTTTTTGTAAAAATGTCGACTGAAAATTAAATGTACTGAAACATAAACATTCATGCTTGGGCGAGATATTTTTAAAAATCAGATTCAGAGAGAGTGAAGAATTAACCTAAATTTTCGTAATCAGTTAAACAGATTTTTTAAAATTTTTATCATATTAGAAAATATGTGTTAGTTCATAAACAACTTTTTTTTAGTTTACTAACTGAAGGTATTTTTTAAAATTTTATTCACCAACTTGAGTAGAAAATAAACAAAATTTACATAAAATCCTTATTTTTCTGAAAAATATTTGCTTTTTTGTCGGTAAACTACAAAACAGATTTTCCTGAAAAATAGCAGCACAAAAGGACTACGTTTAGTTTATCTACTCGTGGATTATATTTGAAAAAAAATTTCTCACATTTATCTGAGAACATTAGATTTTCGGAAAGTTTTTGGTGAGAAAACATCTATTTTGAAATTATTCACGTAAGTGCAAAGCTACAGGTGCATGTTAAACAAGTTTCATTTTCAATGGTTATTAGTTTAGTTTTCAAAGTTTATTAGTTTAATCTTCAAAGTTTATTCCTTAAGTGTCCAAAGTTTATTAGCTTAACTTTTAAGCTTTATGTTTGGTTTTCAAAGTTTATTAGATAACTTTTCAAATTTTGTGTTTAATTTTCAAAGTTTGTTAGTTTAAATTTTCAAAATTTATCAATATGATTTTTAAATTGTATTAGTATAGTTTTCAAACTTTATTAGTTATTTTGTCAACTATTGACAAACATTAAGATGAAAACACTTCCAAGTCAAAGCTATTTTTGTTTACTGGAAAGCCTAAACAAAACAGATACATCCATCGAAACCACGCAATTGAATTTTTCACTATAATACTTTTTACCTAATTTTCTTTAGGAAGTGAGCTACTGGAACGCCTATCCTTTCAAATATGCACCGATCTTGATCTCTAGAACTTATTTGAAGGAATCGATAAACATCTTCAAAATTATATACATACTTACTATATATATATATATATATATATATATATATATATATATATATATATATATTTATGTTCACTCGTTAGTATATTTTGGGTATCAATACAATTATAGCACCGAGACAACGATATCGGTAATAGTTAAGACAAGTTCAGAACGAAATCAGTTCAACAGTTTCAAAATGGTAGCTTGGCCACTTATGATGGTGAAATCAGATTATAAAATGACTAGCTGTTACCCGTTGCGGCTTTGCCTGCAATTATAATGTAAGCAATAAAATTTATAGTAAATTTTCAAAATCAGAATAGGTCATTTCATTTTAATATATTGCTATATACAATATTATATGATTTATGGTTTTCGGCCAAGACATATAAATTTTTGCTACTCGATACGCTAAAATAGGGTCATGTCATATTTTAATAAAATACAGTATTATTAAAAAGTCATTATTATACAATTAAACTGGAATAGTATTGTGTTTATCTCAGATACCTAAAACGTGTTCACACCAAATGTAATCTCATTTGGTCCAGTAGTTAAAATGTATTTGAATAACAAACAAATAAACAAAAACAAACTTTCAGAAATATAATATGATTAGCTGTTACCCGTCACGGCTTTGCCAGCAATCATAATATACATTAAAGATCATGCATTACCGTGTTAGGACCAACAACCGTGTTAGTTAAGTTTTGGAGTACTCTTTAAAAAAAATTAAGGTTTTTTTACCTGCATCACCATTTAACCCAACAACCGTGTCAGTTAGGTTTAGAGTACTCTTTTTAAAAAAATAAATAAAGGTTTTTTTAATGCTTCACCGTGTTAGGCCTAACAACCATATTAGTTTGCTAATGGAGTATTCTGTAAAAAAATATAAAGATTTTTCACGCATCACTATGTTAGGCCTAACAACCGTGTCAGGATATTTAGCCTAGTATTTAAAAAAAAAACAACCGTGTCAGGATATGTAGTACTCTTTAAAAAAATATAAAGGTTTTTTCACGCATCACCGTGTTAGTTAAGTTATGGAGTACTCTTTAAAAAAAATATAAAGTTTTTTTCCATGCATAACCGTATTAGGCCCAACAACCGTGTCAGTTAGGTTATGGAGTACTCTTTTGAAAAAAATAAATAAAGGTTCTTTTAATGCATCACCGTGTTAGGCCTAACAACTATGTTAGTTAGCTTATGGAGTATTCTTTAAAAAAATATAAAGATTTATCACGCATCACTATGTTAGGCCTGACAACCGTGTCAGTTAATGTTTGGAAACTCTTTAAAAAAATAAAGATTTTTTTCACACATCACAATGATAGGCCTAACAATCATATCAGTTAGGATATGTAGTATTCTTAAAAAAATATAAAGGTTTTTTACGCATCACCGTGTTTGGCCTAACAACCGTGACAGTTGGGATATGTAGCCAAATAATCTTTAAAAAAATATAAAGGTTTTTTCAGGCATCATCGTGTTAGGCCTAACAACCGTGTCACTTAGGTTATCCACTATTCTTTTAAAAAATGGGTTTCCTATAACCCAAACCCGTGTTAGACGTATTTTTATTGTTTTACTGATATGTAGATCAGTAAAACAATAAAAATACGTCTAAAATCAGTACAACACGGTACCGATTTTCGCCGGTAGCAATTGTGAGGTTATGTTGGTCACTTTTATTTTCGATTTTTATCGTACTTCTCCTGCTTTCATATTTTGGATTTTTGCTTTTGGGCACATAATAAAGCATTTTATAAGAAAAATATAGAAAACTCCAAAAGATGCTGCAATGCATATTTACCATTTTTTCATATAATGTAATTACACAAATATATATACTACCTTACAATTAAAGTATCCTAATAAAATTGTATATAATATATATATATATATATATATATATATATATATATATATATATATATATATATTCTGCACTCTGCTTTAAAAACATTGAATAGTCTTAAATGAAAAATACCAGATTGTGATTATTAGATGAAAATGTAACATTAAAAACAATAATTTTGCAATAAATAAAACATAGATTAAGATTTGTAAAATTGGATTAGATCTATGTCCATCTCAGGTGCCTAAATCTCATGTTCAGTAAACAGTAATTTAGTTCACCTAACTATAGTTAACAGATGTTACAAAACTATTAACTGATAATTATTTTGGGCTGGGTAAGTAGTATAATGACGTTTTCTAAAACGGGAATAGGCCTATATGTATCTCTGATACTTAAACCATATACGTACCAAATTTCATCTCAATTGGTCCAGTAGTTAAAGCGTGATTGAATAACAAACAAACAAACAAACACAAACTTTCAGAAATATAATATGAATAAGATTGTAAAATAAAAAAAATCTAGGCAGTGCGGGACTGGCCGACAGAAGTGACTACTTCTTTTGGCATGCCTAACTATACTTTTGACTATTATGATTTAATTATTTTTATAAAAATTTAAATGCATGCAGGAAAGGGCAACTCTTGAAAATTATTTTCGTATTAAATTTCGCGTGTGTGTAGGTACACGACTTAAAAATTAACTGAAACTGTCACAGACTATGAATTTGAGTTTCTTAGACTATATAAGGGCTTTAATAATTAATCAGTTTTTAACCCTACTTTTGACAGTCATACAGTTTAAGTATAATAATAAATATAATATTTTTGATTCTGACATTAAAAAATTGGTATAGGCCATATACAATTTAACTACACAAATTTAGAAAATATACATTTTTAAAATTAACAAGCATAATAAATATAACCGCAATTGCAATGATATTGAAGCTATTGTGCGAAATCAGCTTTAGTTTAGTCACTTCCAGTCTAGATATATAAAAGAACAATATACGCTGTGAGGTATGCATTACGGATTCAAGCGTGACGCGAAAGCAAATGTTTATACTCATGTTTTGTCAACCGCGACCATACAAGTTTTCACTTCAAAAATGTTATTAATCCCTAAACAAATCATGTCACTAGAGTGCGCGTATAGACGCGGTAGAGCGTTCCGTGAGGGTATGCGTTCTGTAACGGCAAACTGAATTTTTCCTTATGCTAAACATATATATCCCGCGATAAAAAGTAGTAACATCAAAAATATTTTTAAAATTTGCTTCCATCAGGTCAGCTAGACACTTGCGTGCCGTGATTATTTTCTTACAGTGCGTGAAAATGTAAGTCACTTAAGCTATAACATTAATAAGAAAGTATTAAATTTAACGGAGATAACTGATCATCATCTATTGCTGCTAATTACAGCAAGCTTCCTCGAGTCTCAGAAATTGTCTTTTTATGCTAATTCCTACATCCCTGGGATTCACTGTATCTTCCAGTAATCCCGTTCTATCCTACTGGAACAATACATTTTTCCACCTGTACGGCAATTATTTTCTACTTCGTCTAGTGGGAAACGTAAACGATCTTTGCGTATTAGTGAACGTTTAAAATACTTTATACTCGTAGATTCCAATCTATTTGCAGAAAGAAAGTTGAAGGGCTGTTTCGATTAGATTCGAAGATATCACGTAACAAACCGTCGCCGCCATTATTATCCTGAAGACGTGATCTGGGTTGACGGCGAATCAAGTCACAGATTCGTCGGTTTTCTAATATTTACTAAATAAATATAAGTCTCTCCAAAATGGTTGCATCTCTGAGTGTTTATTCCAAAAAGTTTCAGAACGACGTGCCTAGACTGGAAAGTTAGTGCAATGAAATACTTTATATTTTATAAATGTACCATATTATACTTTTTTATGTATCTATACTGACAGTGTTTATTACGTTACGTTTATTGTTACTGTATTTATTGTGATTTAATTAAAAACTTGATTAATAATTGTAATTGCACTAAGCTTAAATAGTGTTTTAAGTTGTAGTGTAACTGAAAAATTTAAGTGCATACTATAAAAAAAATTATCTAATAATGGAGCATATTAGCTAACTTATATTGGAAAATGAGCTATAAGGGTAGCTATTATGGTAAGACCCAGACCTAACGACATTGAAATGAGCGCCTATCCTGAACTCTAGATCACTTTTTGAATGTATCGTGTGTGTGTGTGTGTGTGTGTGTGTGTGTGTGTGTGTGTGTGTGTGTGTGTGTGTGTGTGTGTGTGTGTGTGTGTGTGTGTGTTGGCACAAAACAGCTTAATTAATAGCTTAGAAAAATTCGTTAATCAGCAAAATTCTGTCAACAGTTTCAAAATGGTAAGCATATAACAAATCCTAAAAAAATCATAATGTTTTGCCTAATATATTTTTAATAACCAGTTTTCACAATCATAATCAGTTAATATGACAGTTAATCATATGACAGTTTTCACAATCATAATGCGGTTAAAAACCGCATAAATTAGCGCCCCAAATTTTCAAAATTCGATGAAAAATATTAATATGACGGCGGTCAGGGTTCGTTTTCATAATTTCAATGGAAATGTATGTTTACAACACTACGATATCTATAGATTTTAATGTTGTTTATGATTGTGAAATCAGTGTCAAAATGATGGAAAGAAAACCAATTACTTTTAGAATCGCATTCTATCGCGTCAGCAAGGTAATCTTTGCACTAACCACTCACTCACTGACTATCCCGTGCTAATTGTTCCGTACTTTCAGCAGTGCTACAAACTTTAAACTTGGTACGTTGATTAAACACAGTTTACATTCCGGGAACCAACAGAATCCTGGCTCTAATTATCAAACTCCGTGACATTAATTAAAATCGGCCGCCCATACTCTCCTACCTATTGCTTTTCACTTACAACCCCGGTCACCACATTTAAAATTACCGTTCAAACTAATTACACAGAGCATTGTAGTTCTGTCGACACTATCGGACCAGCTTGGGCCGAATTATAGACGCACAAGTGCTTTGAATGCTGGGAACATAACTGAATATGAAAAAGTTCGTGCAATATTTTGCACTGTTTGTTATTTACGCATAATTTTCTATTTTACGATTAAACGACTGCCAGACAAACACACGCATCCGAACACCATGCGTGATTTTATCTACGAATTCTAAAAATAGATAGAGGCCTAGTATCGGAGGCTTAAGGTGAGTTGTAACACGCTTCCAAAGGGATTTCCTTGATTTATCCAATCTATTATTTTCCAATTCCCGTAATATATTCTACTGCTGCAAATAATCTACTTTTTATCATGGTCTAAAATTTTCGCGATTTATTATGTAGAAACACAGATGTAATAATACACATTGCAAAAATAGCATTGCAATTACCGACCAACCGACTCTAATATCTCAAACGTATTACTCTTCAGAGTAAATTGTCAAAGCTCCATTTTGAAAAATTGTTAAAGTACTAAGTGAAAAACGAGATATACACGTAGGCAATAAGGATCAGCTTAATATAGTGTTTTTTTTAATAATTATTGCGTCCATACTTTATGGCAGTTTCAAGGTATCGGTTTTATTGTATTTTCTATTGCATTTTGCATTTTAAGGAGAAAAGCACATTGAGGCTATAATCACCTTCCTAAATGTAAGTGTGAGTGTAAAGTTTTAAAGTCGTAAGTGTAGTGTTGTAAGTGTAAGTGTGTGTTAGATTCGGGTACAGCAAGGGACGTCTAAATCCTCTCAATAGGTGCAGCTAGTTTGCACCACCTGCAGGGACGGTGTTATTGGAAAAACTAACGGCAGTAACTGTAGACTCGAAGCTACGACCTTGAGGTGCGCAAGTTCAGAGACGCAGGATAACCGGTACCTTAGGCCCTCCGTAAATCACAAGGTTATTTGCTTTGATTTACATTTTTGATTCAAAATCTTTAAGTAGCCTACATGTCATGTGCATTGGTTTACAATTCTTTATTCAGAATTTTTAAACAGTATATAGGTTATGTGCTTCGAATTACATTTTGTATTCAGAATCTGTAAGTAGTTTAGGGATCAAGTACTTCGATTTACATTTTTTGGTTCTGAATCTTTAAGTAGTCTATAGGTGACGTTCTTTGATTTACATTTTTTTGTTCAGAATGTTTAAGAAGTCAACTCGTCAAGTGTAAAAATGTAAAAATGTAAAAAAAAAGATTTACATTTTTTGTTTAGGATCTTTAAATAGTCTACAAATCGTGTACTTTGATTTACATTTTTTTTCTCAGAATTGTTAAGTAGTCTATAGGTGATGTTCTTTGAATTAATTTTTTTGTTCAAAATATTTAAGAAGTCAACTCGTCAAGTGTTTTGATTTACATTTTTTGTTCAGGATCTTTAAATAGTCTACAAGTCATGTGCTTTGATTCACATTTTTTGCTTCAATATCTTTAAGTAGTCTATAGGTCATGTTCTTTGATTTAAATTTTCTTGTTCACAATATTTAAGTAGTCAACTGGTCATGTGCTTTGATTTACATTTGCTGATTCAGAATATTTAAGTAGTCAACTGGTCATGTGCTTTGATATACATTTTTTTGTTCAGAATATTTAAGTAGTCAACTGGTCATGTGCTTTGATTTACATTTCCTGATTCAGAATATTTAAGTAGCCTACAGGTCATGCGTTTTTCTCCTATTTATTTATTTCACTCAACTTTGGGGTACATTAAATCAATCACTTTTTAATGTTCTGTGCCTTCCTCGTAGCCCAGTATTGCTTCATTCGTTGTGATCTTGCTTTTCTTTCTTTGTCAGAGATTTGGATCGTTCGCTTGGATTTGACTTTGCCTTGGAACCGTTGCTTCTTGTCCTTGGTTTTGGCTATTCTGTCCATGAGCATAGTGTCAGTGATCTGCAGTTCTGTTATGTCTTTCTCCGTCTCTATAAACCAAAGTGGTTTGGCTCTTCTACTGCGAAAGTAGTCAAATATTTTTTTGGTTAGTCTATTCTTGTCCATTTGGAGGATGTGCCCATAAAAATCAATTCTCCTTTTTCTTATTGTGTCTGATAGTGTTTCAGTTTTTTGGTAAAGAGTTTCATTACTGATGTGGAGTAATTGGTTGTTACGGAATTTGGGGCCTAAGATTTTTCGTAATATCTTTCTTTCTTTGATCTCCAGCCTTTTAAGTGGGCGCTGGGTTGTGAGAGATAATGTTTCAGCTGCATATAAGGCTTCTGGTTTAATTCCCGTATGATAATGCCTTATATTTGTATTCCATGAGAGGGACTTCTTGTTGTATGTGTCCTTGGTAAGTTGGAAGGCTAATTCAACTTTATTTCTCCTAGATTCCATAGCTTTTTTCTCTAGGGCGTTCCAGCTGATCCATTCCCCAAGATATTTGAATTCTTTCACTATCCCAATGTATTGTTCTCCCATTTGAAGCTTTTTTGGTGGTTTTTGTATGTTTGTCAATATTTTAGTCTTTTCAAATGAAACTTTAAGTCCAATTTTTAACGCTTGCTTCTGGAGTTCAAGAGTCTGTTCCTTAGCTTCTTCCAATGTCTCAGCTAGTAAGGCCATGTCGTCCGCAAAAGCCAAACAATTTACCTTAATGCCTTTGTTCTTAGTTCCTAGTCTGATTCCACTATGCGTATTCACGTTCCACTCTCTAACTACTTTTTCTAGAGCACAATTAAATAGCAATGGAGAGAGTGTGTCCATCTCCTTGTCAGACTCCTGTTTTAATCTCAAAAGGGGTGGAGAGTTCTCCCCTGAATTAAACTTTGGAGAATGTATTAGTTAATATTAGTTAATGTATAAGTTAAACATGCGTTTTTATTTACATTTTTTTTTAGATACGATTTGATTTGATCATAGCACAAAAGTCGATTTTGTTATAACGTGAACAAACTCTTAACCCTGCACAATCCGATCAAAGTAGCGGCCACTTCAAATCTCCTAAAATTTATCGATATTTCGTCTGAAAATCTTATTTCACCATAGTAATCAGCGTTAAAAATGCACAAATTGACATTCTGAGTTTTCAAAATACGCCAAAATCAAATCGATTTCGACATCAGTGAGTGTTATTTGTCTCATTTTCAAAGACAAAGGTTCTAAATGCTAATGTATGCAGATTTCAATGCTGATTGTGATAGAAAATTTTTAAAAAATTGAAAAGATAAATAAGTTCCCTTTTGGAATTCCGTTTCAATTTCGGCAGCGAGACAGCTGCGTGCCACTATTGCAAGGGTCTGAAATGTACATGTATCTCCAGAGGCCTAGAGCAGCGGTACTCATTTCCACAGAGAGAAACATCTCAGTTAAATACGGTACTCTGTATTTTTAATCTTTCTATAAAAAGACAAACTATGGGATTGTTATGCTATATTCGTTCCGGCTAAGTTTAAACAACAAAAATAGCACTTGCAAACAGCTGATATTTGTGTACATTCTTCAGTATCGCGTAAATGAACTGCTTTCAAGGTATACAGATTTATGTTTCGCTCGGGTTTAGTAAATATACAAGCGGCAGTGGTTGGGTTACATTTCGCCTTGAAGTTGCCGTTACAGTAAAACTGAATTTGGATGTCGTATAAAATGAATGTTTAACAGACAGAATGTTAGTATTTTGTTGTCGTTCTCTTTTACAATTTTTAAATTTTGATAGAAATATTATGTTTTTATTACTGTTTAGCGGAATTTGCAATAATTTTTGTGTTTAAAACAATACAAGATTTTGTTCTAAAGTGCTTAACTTCAAATTGAACATGTATAACCTTAGCTGCATAGACTTGTATTAAAACTAAAATGATGTTTTTTTTATTATTCTTGGACAATAATTGCTATGAAGATGTTTTGTGTAACATTTCTTTATGCGATTAAATGAATATGAAGACGTTTTGTGTAATATTTTGTAGGGATTATTTAAATATGATTATTTTACTTTTATGAAAATATTACGTTTTCTTTTATATTTTTTGGAGTTATTTCAGTACATTTTTGTTATATATTTTAGGTAATGTTTGAATAAGAAAACGATGTATGTGGTAATTTTTAGGGATTATTTCAATACAAAGAACGTTTTTGTAATATTTTTTTAGGAAATGTTTAAATATGAATATGTTTTTTGTAATGTGTTTTGGAGAATAATTGGGTACGAAAATGTTTTGTGTAGTGTGTTTTGGGGAATACTTTAGTATAAAAATGTTTTGTGTAATGTGTTTTGGGAAATAATTGGGTACGAAGATTTTTTGTGTAGTGTGTTTTGGGAAATAATTGGGTACGAAGATGTTTTGTGTAATGTGTTTTGGGAAATAATTGGGTACGAAGATGTTTTGTATAATGTGTTTTGGGGAATAATTGGGTACGAAGATGTTTTGTGTAATGTGTTTTGGGAAATAATTGGGTACGAAGATGTTTTGTGTAACGTGTTTTGGGGAATAATTGGGTACGAAGATGTTTTGTGTAATGTGTTTTGGGGAATAACTGTGTATGAAGATGTTTTGTGTAATGTGTTTTGGGGAATAACTGTGTATGAAGATGTTTTGTGTAATGTGTTTTGGGGAATAATTGGGTACGAAAATGTTTTGTGTAATGTGTTTTGGGGAATAAATGTGTATGAAGATGTTTTGTGTAATGTGTTATGGGAAATAACTGGGTATGAAGATGTTTTGTGTAATGTGTTTTGGGGAATAACTGGGTATGAAGATGTTTTGTTTAATGTGTTTTGGGGAATAACTGTGTATGAAGATGTTTTGTTTAATGTGTTTTGGGGAATAACTGTGTATGAAGATGTTTTGTGTAATGTGTTTTGGGGAATAACTGTGTATGAAGATGTTTTGTGTAATGTGTTTTGGGGAATAATTGGGTACGAAAATGTTTTGTGTAATGTGTTTTGGGGAATAAATGTGTATGAAGATGTTTTGTGTAATGTGTTATGGGAAATAACTGGGTATGAAGATGTTTTGTGTAATGTGTTTTGGGGAATAACTGGGTATGAAGATGTTTTGTATAATGTGTTTTGGGGAATACTTTAGTATAAAAATGTTTTGTATAATATTTTTGTAGAAATTATTGAATATAAAGAATTTTATTATTATTTTTTTGAAAAATAATTGGGTATAAAGATGTTTTGTGTACAATTTTTTGGAATATCAATTTGATATGAAGATGTTTTGTGTAATATGTGTTGAGAAATATTTCACTATGGAAAGGTTTCGTGTAATATTCTTTGGTGAATAATGGAAACCTAGGACATTTTGTGTCATATATTTTGGGAAAATACATGATCACGAAGGATTTTTTGTAATATTTACTGGTGATTAAGTAAGAATAAAGATAATTTGCGTGATATTTTTGGAACATATGATTCTATTCATTAGCACGTTTTGTATAAAGAGTTCCAATTTGCAATGCAAGCGTCCTAAAATCGACAAATCCTACGCGGATTACGTCACACACCTGCATCCACGTCTGGCGCTGGCACGGAAGATAATGGATTACTGATAATTAATAGCCCAGCCTTCTGCCCTAACCTGTTGAATATTTAGTCAGCATTCGAGACCGGCTCAGTTGCAGATCGATTGTTAACAGTTCGTATAACTTTGCACAGTGTTCAGGGCGTCTCACGTCTCCTATGTAGCCTACATACATTATGCAGGACAGTGTAACCCTTCCGCAACTTTACCGCTTCTGTACTCGGAGAAACCTCGTAGCTAGTTGGTAAGATAGCGAACACTTCCCTAGAACTCTGACTTGTACGCAGGTTCGGATCTATTTACAAACGTTAATCTGTGGTATTTACTAGTCTAACTGGCATAAAACAAAGGCGATTAACTAAACAATTTTTTCAAAAAAAAAGATAAAACTTCATTTTTCTACATATTGCCTACTTTTTTAAATTGATTTCAAACAATTTTCAAAAAAAAAAAACAAACATCAAACTACATTTTTCTACATATACATTTTTTAAAAATAATTTTAAAAGATTTATTTAAAAAAACATAAAACTACATTTTTCTACATACACTTTTTTTAAAACTGATTTCAAACAATATTTTTCAAAAAAAACATCAAACTATATTTTTCTACATACGCTTTTTAAAAAAAATTTCAAAAGATTTATTTTAAAAAACATAAAACTACATTTTTCTACATACACTTTTTTTAAATCTAATTTCAAACGATTTTTTTAAACGTCAAACTATAATTTCTACATATTCTTTTTTAAAACTGATTTTACAATCAAAATCACAGTTAAATGTCTGCAATAAAACATTTTTTTTAAATTACGGTAAACATTATAAATGATAATTTAACGTAGATTTTAACGCTGATGTTAGCAAAAATAAGGAAAGTAAAAAAGATATTTATAGGTTTGCAATAATCGAAATTCTAGAAATGGGTAACGAAATTGCCCAACTATTATCACAATCGATGTTTGAGTAAAATTTTAATTAATTCGAACAGAAATGAAGAACGTTTAAATAGGCCCTTATGAATTTCAGCATCGATACTCATTTCAAAGTAAAGAATAATATTTAACTAATTTCTATTATGGCATCAGCGGACACAATAGAAGAAGCTACTGAGATATTTTAAGATACCCTTGACAAGGTCAGTGCTTGGACAAAGAAATGGCGCATAAAGTTAAATGAGTCTAAATCAACTCATGTAAACTTTACCAACAAAAAAAATGAATGCAGTGCCTGTGTTACTTAACTGTGAAATAATTCCTTGTACAAATGAAGTGGCATTGCATTGTCCTTGTACCTTGGCATGGCATTGGATGCTAAGTTAAACTGGAAGGCACATATTAAAAAAAAAAAAAAGAACATAATGTTAAAGAAAAATGTACTAGCTCTTCTGTAGATCAGAATTAGACACAATGAACTGCTCTTGTATAAACAAGTACTAAGACCGGTGTGGACGTACGGTTTGCAGTTATGGGGCTGCACCAAAGTGTCCAACCATAAAATTATTCAAACGTTCCAGAACAAATTATTGCGGACAGCTACCGGCGCACCGTGGTACATCAGGAACGACAATATTCATAGAGATCTTCGAACAGAAACTGTTGAAGAAGTAATGTCTACTGCAGATAGACACAAGAAGAGATTTCTAAACCATGTCAACACAGAGCATGCTTAAAAGAAAGAAGCCGTTTGACTTAATATAGTTTTTTTGGTGTTTAACGTCCGACTATTGTGCACACTTGGGCTAATGCAGACGATGGGATGATTTATAGCGTATGAAAATGCCACAAGGCCTGGACGGGAATCGAACCCCGGTCCTCGGGGTAAAAGCACAGTACGCTATCAACTAGGCCACCGAGGCGGCGACTTAATATAGTGATAAAGTTATTTACTGGAATATTTTTTCCCTTAATGTTATTATATTTAATTGAATACTACTAGATAAGTTTATTATTAGTTGAAGTTGTACAATAAAAATTTTTGTAACTAATTGATTTTAAAGTGATTTTTTCAAATGAAAATTTCTAAACCTAGTTTTTTGGTGAATTTATTTTATTTGCTTTCTCATAGAAAATTGCGTCAGCTGCACGGGAGAATTCTTATAGTTTAGTGAAAAGTTATTGCACGAAATTATGAGTGTACTTGTTAATTTAACCGCTCCAATAAAAAAGCAAGAATGAAATGAAAATTAGAAACTATTTATCGCGGCAACAATGTACTCGAGATTCCAACTTTCCGAAGTAGGATACGAAATATTAGACAACAATAGCGATGAAAATGTTTCATTGCCGATGTTACTAAGTAACCGTACGCCTAGTTTTAACAGAAATTGTTAAAAATTTTGAAATTATTCAGGTTCGTGAATAGTGAGCCAATTTTCTGATACAAAATATCTCTCTAATACAAAATAGTTGTACAAAATTTGTATCAAACAGAAATAGAAAATAAAATATTGTAACAATAATCATGACGGTATCACTCGCAGAACAATAAATTATTGTAATCTACGATAGAACGTTTTTTACCGTACTCACAGTTTTGAATCGATACGCTTTTAAATAGACAAAGGTAATTGTTAAATTAAGCTAAACATTTTTGAAGGTTATATGTACAGTATGTACCGTATAGAGAATCTTAAAATATTACCCTAAGTAAAACTAATACAGCTGATGGCGTTTAGTTATTTGTATGACCTTCCTCTGGTCTAATTTATACTAGTCACGCACAAAACATCGGTCAGTGTAATTGTAAAAGCTGCTTTCAAAAGGCAAAGTTTCAGGCCAATAAATAATTAAATAATCCTCTTATTACCTGTTTTAATTTCTGTTTGTTACACTAAAGTTCATCGCAGCAGTAATAGAGTCGATGTTTTTGGAATTGCATGGATTCCCCCCCCCCAGAAAGCCTCGCCCTTCATCATCAAGGTCACGCGCTTAGCTAAGCTCCGTCAACTGTAGTAATAACAAAACTAATGTATTCATTTTTAGACAGCATTTCCTCGCTTTAGTCGCGTTGCATACTAGCAAAGCTTAATAACCATGTTCGAATTTGTTTCCTTCCAACAAGAGCTTGCTGTAAGGCACTGGCCAGTCTGCTATGTCTATGAAATGCGCACCTAAATATTGTGTCCCGAAATGCAATTACTGCCGTTACTTTACTGTTACCGTTGACGCTGATCCCTCGTTTTCATAATCTAACTCGCACAAAATATTAAGCCTAGTTAAATAAAAAAAACCTTTACCTCTAACCCGTCATTTTTTAAAAAATCTTAACAACTGCAGTTGTGATTCCTTATATGACAAAAATTTTATCAAAACCTGACGAAATTCACGCAATGTTCCAACATTTATCAAATTACTGATTACAAACTGTGAATAGACAAATCAACAATGCAACACAGACTACGGATGATCAAAACTAAATGTAGGACAAAATAATAAACATTAATGAAGCAATATGAATTTAACACGTCATTGATCAAACTCAAACAGTCCAGAGATCATAATATATAACCATTGTAAGAGTAGGTTATTGTCACCGTTGCCTAGCAACCGTTTTATATAACGATGTTCTATCGTACCAAATGCACCGTGTTGTGCAATTGCATCTATCTGTGTTTATCTTCCTTTAAAACTGTTCTCAAAAACAGTCATAAATATATAAAGAATATATTCCTATCTCTTTTATTTCAGACAAATCTATAATTGTATTTTACTATTGCTTGTTGCCGGAACATATACTGATGGTGACACGTAAACACAGCTGTTATAAAATAAAAAGTAATAATAAAATAAAACAAACAAAACTTAGACAGTGCGGGACTGACCGACAGAAGTGACTACTTTTGACATGCCTGACTGTATACTTTTTCACTATTATGATTTTTTTTAATGTAGATGCATACAGGAAAGGGCACCTCTTGAAAATTATTTTCGTATTAAATTTCGCGTGTGTGTAGGTACACAACTTAAAAATTAACTGAAACGTCACATACTATGAATTTGAGTATCTTAGGCTATATTCAATAATTAATCAGTTTATAACCCTATTTTTGACAGTTATACAATCTACCTAAGTATAATAATAAGTATAATATTTTTGATTCTGACATTCAAAAATTGGTATAGGCCATATACAATTTAACTAAACAAATTTAGAAAATATACATTTTTAAAATTAACAAGAACAATAAATGTAACCTCCATTGAAATGATATTGAAGCTACATTACGAAATTAGCTGTTTAGAAATAGTCACTTCCAGTCTAGATGTATACAAGAACAACATATGCTGTGAGGTATGCATTACGGATTCAAGCGTGACGCGAAAGCAAATCTTTATACCCATGTTTTGTCAATCGCGACCATAGAAATTTTCACTTCAAAAATACATTTTATTAATCAATAAACAAAAATTAGATCGTTCGTTGATGGCAAACCTATTTTTCCCCGTGGAAAACATGCACTCATACCCCACGATAAGAAGTAGTCACTTTAATATTTCAATTAGTGTTCCGTGACGGCAAACTGAATTTTCCCCGTGCAAAAAATACACCCATTACCCGCGATAAGAAGTAGTCACTTAAAAAAATTACTTAGTTATTCTTTATTAAGCATACAAATTGAAATGCGACTAAAAGCAAATAAAGAGGTTTACATTCATTTTATACACACAATATTTTCTGATCCCGGGCGGGTTATTGTGCAGGCAAAATAATTACTTTCTTTTACAGAATAATTTAGCATATATAATGATAAATTTCGTCTTGATATTAATTTTGTAAAATAATTTTGTTATTAAAATAAAAATACAAAACTCTTTGGAAATGTTCTAAAATTTCTGTAAAACTTTACTTTAAAGTCTTTAGATTTTGTAGTTGCTAATATGGTTTTCTGTATTCCTCTTGATAAATTGATTACATTAATATTAGCCTTACTGTTTTCTCACTTTTTTATTTAATTATCTTCCGTTGACCGTTCCAATTAAATTTCATTCACTCAATGCTATTCAAAATGTATTTTGTTCTCTCTGTTTGGTTTAACATTGGTTTATTCTTGTCTACATTCTACGTTTTTATTGACTACATTTGGCGTATTTTCCCGCCTTTTTCGCTGATTGGTTCTATGGTTCGTAAACATTTTACAATAGGCCTGTTGTCGATCAGCTGTTCTTACCGATATCTACGCCTACTTTATTTTCAATTCAATAGTTTAAACGTAATATATGAATAGAAATATATATTACACTGTCCACTTGGAGGTTTGACTTTGGTTATAGGCAGGGAGAGGGGCGCGGTAACAATTACTGTTATTCCTAAAAACATCGACTCGCGACATAACACTGCGCAACTGGACTATAATCCATACTGACGTTGACTGTTTTAATCAGACAAAAAAGTTAAAGATAAAAAATTTATAATTTTAAAAATCTGGTAGTTGCCGCCATTTGGATTTCGCTTTAGTTAATGGATTTCGCTGGATAATGAACTTGTCTACGCTATTACAAAAATCAGTTTCTGTGCCATGTTTGAACCTAATTGCACCAAAAGCAAATTTGCGAACATACACACACACACACACACACACACACAAATAAACAAAATATATTTTAAATTGTGATTCGTTCGTAGCTCAGTTGGTATAATACCGATGAATTCGCTAAATCTCGGTCTTGCACGCAGGTTCGAATCTAGTTAATGACTTTTCCCATGTGTTAGATCGATCCCCGTCTTCGTTAGTCCAACAGGCATATTATTAAATGATACACCACGACAGAAAAATATAGGCGATCTGTAAATTTCAACGCCCTATCAAAAACAGGTTTGAAGGTCAATAATGTCGTTTATTTTAAGGACTCGGCTGTTACTATGATGGCTGCTCCAAAATTCTCAATATAAATTCGGTAATAAATGGTGCAAAATAGTTATATACAAGAAAAATCAGAATATTTCTAAAAAAAATGGTGCTTAATATTTTGTTAAAATTCTGTTCTCAAATTTAATATCAAAACTTAATTGAAGTGTAAAATGTTTATAATAAATAATATTCACGCTACAAGAGTAAATAAATATTGCGTTTTACCGGTTATATTACCTCAAAAACCAACATCACTTTTAAATCAACCACACAACGTCTTCCGTTCTACAGTAATGTGCGTTTTTAAAATGGCAAAGGTAATTCCACACTTTTATGTGCTGGCATTTGAGTTATGGCAGCTGTGCACTTCAGTGTATTGCATTATTAACTGCAAAGTGTTTATGCATGTACTGGTGGGTATACGGGTGATTTTCACTTTATCTGTTTCAATACTTGCAAGGGGGTGGGCGGTTGGAAGTACCCTTGGGGTACAACTTTACTTACATCCCCATGCGGGACGAATGTACTTCAAAATGCATATGCACTAGTGGTGAAACCATTATTGTACAGTAGTAAAACAATAGAGCAAGTTGCCAGTCTTGCCTCGTACAATACTGTTAGTTTTATTAAATATCTGCATATTTTGAGCTTTTATAATGATCTCAGGATCTTGAAATGAACGAAGGTAACAGAATCACATATTATGGGCTGTTAAATGTATTAATCTCTCTCTCTCTTTCATTCAATATATATATATATATATATATATATATATATATATATATATATATATATTAGTTTCTTTTCTAAAATATATACATATATATGGGTTACCGACAGGCTCATTAGAACACCAGGGAACTCCATGCCTGCTACATTTCCTTTTTAAGGCTTTGCAATAACATAACAACCTCAAAAAAGTACGTAAACAAAATTCCAGGAGCAGTATAAAGTGTCTCCGTGAGAGCGCAGCACAATGAAGACATAGATGACAAAAATAATTGTGTGTGTATCAAAACAGTTGATTGATAAGAAAAACATTGTTGAAAGTAATATTTTAATTATTACTGTGACCAAGACTCAAATAGTTACTGATCGAATCAGTTTTGAAAGTAGAATCGGTAAGACTATCTAATCCATTTCAAATGCGTAAATGTTATTAAATAAAAAACTCTGCTTTTAGTAAACAGTAAATACTGTAGCCTAATTTAGAAATATAATGTAAAATCCGGTTATAATTGGTTTAATTTGTAAATATTTCAATAATTTTTAATGTCATATTTAGTCGTTAATTTTATAGGTTATAGTTTTAATTACGAATAAACAAGCACAGTGACAAATAATTGTGTGTGTACCAAAACGACTGTTTTTGGTAAATACAACATTGATAAAATTAATGTCTCCGGGTGGCCACCAAGAGGGGAGCGAACTACGCATTCCTTTTGTTTTTAATGGAACGGAGCGAACGGAGCTGAATGGGATCAAGCAGCGTCGTTAGGCTCCGCTCCGCGTAGCTTCGAGTATGTTTAGGTTCGGTTATGAAGCGGACTCCGTTCCCCCATCACACTGACCACGCCTCTAAACTTATTTTTTCTCATTACTTAGGTTACCATTTCATAGTTTCCTAGAATCCGACACAGTAGGCCTCAATATTTAGATTTAAAAGATACAAACGTGATCGTTACACTGACTGAACTCCTCTCAGCACAGCTCATCTAAGCATTTGGTTTCTATCCGGCCTAACCCTGGAGCATCATAAATTTATTCAACGCATATATATGTAACTATAAAATTCTTAATGATCCCACAAAAATTAATAGACTGTTAAAGATTAGCGCTGGTTTCAAGGTCTGATTCTTACCACAGTAGCAGCTCAAATAACTTAATTTCCAATTGGTTCGCCGGTAATTAAAGCAAACACATTATTGACAGACAATCAATTTCATTAATAGGTTGATTGACAGTTATGATAACTAAAATAAAATTTCACAACCTAATATTTACCAAATGTTTTCGGATTTTTCTTCTTGACTACATATGGGGAACAAACAAAACCGCCCTACACACTAAAAGTTTAATTTTAATCCCTGTGCTGGGGTTAATGTACGGGCGAGTATTTGATTTCCGGTTTACTTATTCAGTGCATTTGTTTTGCTTGTTGCGGGGGGAGAGAACAAAATCGTTTTTTTCACAACCGGAAATGAGAAAATAAATTACCTTTCTGACTACTAAGCTGGGCCTATAACACTTCAAAGAGTGTGTGTTACAAAATTGTTTCATGGTGTTATTTTACAGAAAATAAATTATTATTTTTATGATACTCGTAGGTCAAATTTATTTTCAAATTGGTCGAAATGACTACGTAGAAGCGAAACGCTAACACAAATTTATTGTATCTAACATTTTTTTTTGAAAATATCATTTCACCATAAAAATAGACCTTAAAATCTACATATATTCAAAGGATTTTTAAAAAATTAACCTATAAATTGCGCAAATTTTAACAACAATTATGACGAAAGAAATTTAAAAAATTGTTTTCATCACCTCACTGCTACAGGGGCGTGGAAAGATTTTTCTACTTTCATTCTTTTATACCAAATAAATACTAATTTTCAACCGCTACGCTTTTTTCAGTGTTGGCCTTGATATTGAAGAATAAACGTTTTTTTAAGTTACAGGATAAACCTTTCGAGATAAAGCCAGAGTCCCTAAACAAAATTATCGATTAACAATGTTAAGTACTTTTTCATAGTTTGAAAATATGAAAATTTATTAGGTAATATCAATTGCAAAAAAGGACAATCTTTATAAAACCTAGACACTAAATCTGAAACGATCGATAATCCTAACCACTTTTATGGATTGTCTTTCTGTGTGTGTGTGTGTGTGTGTGTGTTTTGAGCGCATTCAAATTCGCAATTTTAGTCAAATTTAATTCAAACATGAAATAAAAATAGATTTTAATAACACTTTTGTTCAAATTCGTTACGCAGAAGATTCTGTTAACACTTTCAAAATGGCGGCAATTTCAAATTTAAATAAAAATCATATCTTATTTACACTATTTTGAAAGAACTAATCGTATCGGCATCAAAACTGTATTTATTAGCATTTGAAATCTTCAAAATCCGTTGAAATTTTAAAAAAACAACCTGACAGAGTTCTAGGTCCATTTTTGTAATTTTAATGTATTTTTAAAGTTTAAAACGCTTTTTTCTGGAGACTCAATGTCGATTAGGATCGTAAAATCATATTTTCATGAATGTTAAAAATTGATTATTGGAAATTTACAACTAGCCTCCCAGCGATGATTCTGTCTACACTATCGAAAGTTCAACTTAAGAAGTTGGGTCGTATCGGAACAGATGCACTGGAACATTGCAAATAGGATTCAATGTGAGCAGGCTGTGGTGTTAAGTTAAGCCTAAATATCCGTTTATTTACGTTGCTAAGCGACCAGTTATTACTGAACAAGCCTGGAAACTGAAAATGGATTACATAACAACAACGTTTGTTTAATTACAAACATGTATTTCTGTTTCTGTTGACCTTATCGGGTGTCTCGCTTGCGATAATCATTGTGTCGGTACTTTTGGTGAAAGTAGCAACAAAAATATTAGCGAATTCCGGTTTAATTGGTTTTTTTATGGAATATCCCTGTCCACTTCGTGTACCAACTTTACGAAATACGTACGAAATTAATTTTTTAAACTGTAACTATAAAAACTAATATTAAAGTTTATTTATTTATAAATTTGCTTTTATTTAATGGGATGTTATCAAAATTATACTTCTTTTTATATTTAAAACCAATATTGTGAAAAATTATAATTTGTTACCACTAAGACAAAAATTACAAAATAATTATTTTAAAATTTTGTTTTTTATCAAATAGCCATTATGGAAATTATATTTTTGTTTATATTAAAAACAAATGTTATGAAAAATTTTAATTTGTTACCATGGAAACCAATTTCAGAACCTACATATTTTTTATACCTTTGTTTTTATAAAACAGCTATTACGAAACTTATACTTTTGTTTATATTAGAAATAGACATTATGAAAAATTTTAATATGTTACTATGGAAACCAATTTTAGAAGCTATTAATCATTTCTACTTTTATAATATCAAACAGCTATTATGAAAGTTATACTTTTGTTTATATTAAAAACAGACGTTATGAAAAATTGTAGGCCTAATATGCTGCCATGAAACCTATGAAAAGCTATTAATTATTTACACTTTTGTTCTTGTTAAACAGGTGTTACGAAAACTTTTGTTACCCTGGAAACCAATATGGGAATATACCAGTAATAATTAGTTTTCGTTCAACAAATGTTATGAAAATTACACTTAGTTTTGCTTTGAAAATAAATTAATGTTTTGAAGGAAAGAGGAAAATTGAAGGGTAAATTTTCCTCTTTAGGGATGATTTTCAATAATTCCTTTAATAGTGAGTCTCTAGGTAATATAGTTAAAGTATCCTTAAAATTTTAAATCTAGATATTGTAGACTATCATTATCATTCAGGAAATTATATATATATACATATATATATATATATATATATATATATGTGTGTGTGTGTGTGTGTGTGTGTGTGTGTGTGTGTGTGTGTGTGTGTGTGTGTGTGTGTGTGTGTGTGTGTGATGCGTGCGTGTGCCAACGTAATCGGAATCTAAACCTGCATAAATTAGCGTTTTGAATTTTCAAAATTCGACGATTTTTAACAAATTTATTTTTACGACGGTCAGGTTTATCTTTCGTATTTTCAATACAATTGGGAAGTTTAAAGTAGTAATACATACGTAGTATTCAACGTTGTTTACGATAATGAAATCATAGTTTCAAGAAGAAGGTAAGATAAGAAAATTATGTTTTGGAAATTCGCTTCCATCAAGTCATGGAGACAGCTGTATGCCACCCACGACTACCGTAGTTTTCAGCTGTGCGTTTATCAGTCAGGTCATTGTATTTTAAATATTGAGCTTTTAACTAGTTTCCAAATGGTGTTTTTTCTTTAAATATATAATATATATATTAAGGCGAGAAGCACATTGAGGCAATAGCCTCCCTAAATGTAAGTGTGAGTGTAAAGTTTTAAAGTCGTAAGTTTAGTGTTGCAAGTGTAAATGTGTGTTAGACTCGGGTACCGCGAGGAACGTCTAAATCCTCTCAATAGGTGCAGCTAGTCTGCATCCCCTGCAGGGTTTTCTTTAAATAATTTAACATAATAATGTTGGTTATATTCTACAAAAAATTAACGTACACTTCTCTTGAACCGTATCACTACAAGAAAGCTTATTTTACAAACATTTTAAGTAGTTAAAATTACCAGCAGTTCAACCAAATACAGTTAACTAACTAATGTAGTACAGTTGGTATTTCCGTCAAGGTGAAATGATGAATATTTCAGAATGGCGTGCAGGAAATGGAATAGCAGATAAGCGGCCGCCAAATATGCCACTTAAGCTCCACCGCTATTCGTTTACTTTTGGAGCGCTTTTCTGAATAATTAGTTTTAAATTTGGTAAACTAATCTGCATATCTGTGCCTGCTGATTTATAACTCGGCAACTCTTATCTCTAGACACGTGTCTCCGATTTAGGGCTGTAAAAATTTATATTTACTCTGATTCTCTGCTCCTACGGTTTTCGCCGGTCTCCGACCGCTTTGGAGCTTCTAAATGCATAATTTTCATTGTAACTATTTCAGCTACTTACGAAGTATTCAGTCCTAAGTAACCCTAAAGACTGACTAAGCTTAGGCCTATATAATATACTTACCAAAAATGTTAAAAATTAAGAAAAAATTACAATTATTACTTTAATTGTTTGTATTTATTGTCGTTTATATATATATATATATATATATATATATATATATATATATATATATATATATATATATATTGTCCAATATTATCAATTAAGTTACAATTAATGATTTATTTGTTATTTATATTCATTGCAAATAATTGTAATAAAAGTAACCTCACCAGTTAATAAACGTAACTTCAATTAAATTTTCAAACAATGTCAATAACCATAATCTCATTTGAAAATATTAAACAATGACAATAAATATAACCTCATCTGAAATTAATTAAACAATGTCAAAAACCTAACTTCAATTGAAATTGAAACAATGTCAATAAGCATAGTCTTAATTGATAAATATTAAACAGTTTCAATAAACATAACCTCAATTGAAATTATAACAAACTGTCAAAAACATAACCTCAATTGAAACTATTGAACAATAACAATAAAAGTATTTTCAGTTGAAATAAACAAATGTCCATAAATATAACCTTAATTGAATTGAACATTGATTGGTATTCATAACCTCAGTTGAATTAGACATTGACAGTAAACATAACCTCAGCTGAAATTATTAAACAATGGAAATAAACCTAAACCTTAGCTGAATTTATAAAACAGTGCAAGTAAACATAACCTCAGTAGAAATTTAAAAAATAATTGCAATAAATGCAACATTAGTTCAAATTATGAAACAGTGGAAGTAAGAATAACATCAGTAAATATTATTAATAACAATAAGCATGTTGAACGTAACCATAGTTGAATTAATCATTGTCATTCATAACTCAGCTGAACTATTAGACATTTTATAAACGTAACATTGGCTAGAATTATTAAACATCGGTAACAAGCATAATATCGTTAAAATTTTATATTTAAACAATGGCGATCCGTATACTTCAGCTGAATCATTAAACAGCGATTAAAATAATAAAACCAATTGATATTATTAAACAGTGTTAATAAACACAATATCGGAAAAATTATTAAACAAATGCAATAAACGTAACCTCAGGGGTGAAATAGTGTTATTAAATGAACATGTTTGTCCAACCATACAACACACATAGGCGCGCGTGCACACACTCACACACTCACACACACTCTCACACGCGCGCACACGCACACGCACACAGACACAGACACACACACACACACATTCAGTTATACTCACACATACATAAATGAACATTTGTTCATTTACTTCTGTACTTTATGTAGATCAGTTATACTAAAGAATGTATGTACGTACACTGACTTAAAATTCAACATTAGTAACCGTATTAGAACCTGTGCATTTGTCCGAGTTTTAACGAACCCGTCCACTGTCCTATCGCCTAGTAATAGCAAGTTATTATTATTTCATAATTGCTTATGCATTCGGATGGCTACAAATGTCCGTTAACGAATCTGTTACAACAGGTATTTCTGAAATGGAATATCGTATCATCTGTTGATCTGATTTGTTGCAGTGCTATCATTGTTTATTTCCGCCATTGCTAGACAACCGATGCAATGATGTGGCAACACAGTCCAGCAATTAAAACCACTCGTTTATAACTGATGCATTTGATTGCTCGTTCCCATGGCAACGTTTTATAAAGCAGAATCGCCACAACGATATCGCCATGTAGTTAGTCGTTAAAATTGCAAAATGTCTCCATAACATTAAAGACTTTTATCGCAGTAAATGTTGTGTTTAATATTCATAACACAGAATCTTTTGACGGTTGTATAACTTTTAAAATTACTGATTTTTAATCTTTAAGATTTTATTTTTATGGTAATAAAAAAATGCAGCTAAATGTATGAAAAATGTATTTTATTACCGTTTAAATTATAAACGAATTTCAATTGGAAAATGAGTTTTGGAGCAACTATCTTTGTAAATGTCTATAAATTTTACCGTTAAATAAAAGCTGATTTTACTATCTAAATTACTGTTTCAGATGTTGCTATAATATACACGAAATGTTATGGCATTCTGTTCCGTTTTAACAGTTTGGATAAGTTTGTGATCCAATAAAGTCTATTCAAGAGTTTCAAGAAATCTGATTTCGTCCTGGTAAGGGACATAATGCACTATAAAAAATTGTTTTCAAATATTTTGTGAAATTTTCACATTTAAGTTTTCAATTTTAAGGCTTTATAGTAAAATAAAACCAACTTAAAAACGATAAAACTTTTGTAAACAAAATTCTAGGAGCAGTGTAAAGTGTCCCCGTAAGAGTCAAGCACAACATAGGCATAGCTGACAAAAATAATTGTGTGTACCAAAACAACCGATTGCTAAAAAAACATTGTTGAAAGTAATATTTAAATTATTACTGTATCCAAGACTTAAATAATTATTGATCGAATCTGTTTTGAAAGTAGAATTGGTAAGACAATCTAGGCCAGTTATAATAGGCCTATATAAATGTAATTAAATAAAATATTTTACTTTTAGTAAACAGTAAATAATGTAGCCTAATTTAGATATGTAATGTAAAATCGTGTTCTGGTAGGTTTCATTTGTAAATTTTTCAATAATGTAAAATGTTATATTCAGTCGTTAATCTTATAGGTTATAGTTTTAGTTACGAAAGTAGAACAGAGTAAGATCAATTTTATAAAATAACTAAGAACGTTTTGCTGTACATTGTTGTATATTATACTGCAACCCACTAATTTTAAATAAATTCTAAACAAAGGAATTATAAATGTGTAGTAAATTTGATAGTACATAACATTTAGAAACAGTCACTTGGCAAGACCAAAACTTCACCTACTTAGGCTCAATCGTTTCTACTGACAAACGCACATTTTGAGACTGAAGTTTTAATTTAGTGTGTTTGTTTACATAACTAGAAAGTAATATTATTAATGAAATGTGTCTTTACAGCTTCAAACGTTTGTGTGTGTGTGTCCTACTAAATATATATTACACTATAGTGTAATATAAAATTACACACACACACACACACACACACACACACACACACACACACACACACACACACACACACACAATTACACGATAGACAAGCGTTAAAATTTTCATAAATTATAGATTTTTAAATTCCATTTAGAATACGAAATTTTACTTTTTGGCGGCGGTGAGGGTTTAATATTTTTGTAATTCCATTGTAATATAAAAATTTGAGTGCTAATATAAGCAAATTTTAATGTCGATAATTTACACGTGATTTTCAAAAAAAGAGTGTTAGGTAAAAAATAACCTTGGAAATTCAACTCGCATCAATCACTTCAGCGAAACAGGTGCGCGCAATGATTCTCTGTTAATAGCTCTGTTCTCTTTTGATTTACATAAACGATCAAAAAATATTTTGTCGTTGATAGAGAAAAGTTTTCTTCTATTTAAAAAAAAATGGTGGAATTAACTATTTTCGCGATACTCGGCGTTAAAAAAATTCTAAACACAAAAATTTCGGAAATAATAAGAATCTCGATTTTATGAAAACAGTTTTTACTAATAATTGTAAAATTACCAATATGTATTTACGATCGGGGTTTAACTGTTTTCACTACACCGTTAAATTCTAGTATCTAACAAATAATTCAATTTGTTGACTCGACAAATGATTGAGAACGAATCAAGTGTTAGAATAGTTAAGAATATTGTTTAACACTTATGCCGAATTGTAAACAATGGCATCGTATTGTTTATCCGTTGCTAGGTACAGTTCCAGGTCACTGGTGTTCCAGGAAGTTACGCTGTTAGTTGTATGTAGCTTATCGTAACCGTTTCCATTACAACACGAAGTTAATAAGCCATCAGCACTATCTCGTAAACTTGCTCTTCGGAGACGAAACACTGAGCAATATTATCAGACAATACTATTAAAAGTACATTCGAGGGGAAGAACAAAAAGCACCTCCAGTAGCAAAGTGAATCAATGAATAGGTGCACCCAAATAAGTTACGACAAATGAACGAACGCATTCAAGAAAATACCTAATACCTGATTTACAATTGGATAAGTAAAAGTCGATTAGTAAACCGGGTAAGCCAAATAAACGAATTATAACTAAGCTAACAAGTAAGCCCAAGTAAAACACTCCACCTAGGTAAATGCTTAAATAAAGAAGTAAACCAAAGTTTCGCCCAAATAAACGGCTAAGCCCAAATAAGCAAATCTAAGTAAATGCCTAAATAAACAAGTATCCTACATGTAAACGAGTCTCTGCCAAAGTAAACGAAGACAAACAAATGCGTTCGGGTAAACGGGTAGGCTTAAACAAACAGGTATATTTTAGTAAAAACAAATTATAATCCAATAAACAAGTCTACTCATACAAATTCCTAAGTAAACGAGTGGTGAGCCCATCTAAACAAGTAACGCCCAAGTAAACAAGTGCGCTCACGTAAACAGGTAGGTCCAAGTAAACAAATCACACCACATTAAACTGTGAGCCCATCTAAAGGAGTAACGCCCAAGTAAACAAGTGCGCTCACGTAAACAGGTAGGTCCAAGTAAACAAATCACACCGCATTAATCTGTGAGCCCATCTAAAGGAGTAACGCCCAAGTAAACAAGTTCGCTCACGTAAACAGGTAGGTCCAAGTAAACAAATCACCCCGCATTAAACTGTGAGCCCATCTAAAGGAGTAACGCCCAAGTAAACAAGTTCGCTCACGTAAACAGGTAGGTCCAAGTAAACAAATCACACCACATTAAACTGTGAGCACATCTAAAGGAGTAACGCCCAAGTAAACAAGTGCGCTCACGTAAACAGGTAGGTCCAAGTAAACAAATCACACCACATTAAACTGTGAGCCCATCTAAAGGAGTAATGCCCAAGTAAACAAGTGCGCTCACGTAAACAGGTAGGTCCAAGTAAACAAATCACACTACATTAAACTGTGAGCTCATCTAAAGGAGTAACGCCCAAGTAAACAAGTGCGCTCACGTACGTAAACAGGTAGGTCCAAGTAAACAAATCACACCGCATTAAACTGTGAGCCCATCTAAAGGAGTAACGCCCAAGTAAACAAGTGCGCTCACGTAAACAGGTAGGTCCAAGTAAACAAATCACACCACATTAATCTGTGAGCCCATCTAAAGGAGTAATGCCCAAGTAAACAAGTGCGTTCACGTAAACAGGTAGGTCCAAGTAAACAAATCACACCACATTAAACTGTGAGCTCATCTAAAGGAGTAACGCCCAAGTAAACAAGTGCGCTCACGTAAACAGGTAGGTCCAAGTAAACAAATCACACCGCATTAAACTGTGAGCCCATCTAAAGGAGTAACGCCCAAGTAAACAAGTGCGCTCACGTAAACAGGTAGGTCCAAGTAAACAAATCACACCGCATTAATCTGTGAGCCCATCTAAAGGAGTAACGCCCAAGTAAACAAGTTCGCTCACGTAAACAGGTAGGTCCAAGTAAACAAATCACCCCGCATTAAACTGTGAGCCCATCTAAAGGAGTAACGCCCAAGTAAACAAGTTCGCTCACGTAAACAGGTAGGTCCAAGTAAACAAATCACACCACATTAAACTGTGAGCCCATCTAAAGGAGTAACGCCCAAGTAAACAAGTGCGCTCACGTAAACAGGTAGGTCCAAGTAAACAAATCACACCACATTAAACTGTGAGCCCATCTAAAGGAGTAATGCCCAAGTAAACAAGTGCGCTCACGTAAACAGGTAGGTCCAAGTAAACAAATCACACCACATTAAACTGTGAGCCCATCTAAAGGAGTAACGCCCAAGTAAACAAGTGCGCTCACGTAAACAGGTAGGTCCAAGTAAACAAATCACACCGCATTAAACTGTGAGCCCATCTAAAGGAGTAACGCCCAAGTAAACAAGTGCGCTCACGTAAACAGGTAGGTCCAAGTAAACAAATCACACCACATTAAACTGTGAGCCCATCTAAAGGAGTAATGCCCAAGTAAACAAGTGCGCTCACGTAAACAGGTAGGTCCAAGTAAACAAATCACACCGCATTAAACTGTGAGCCCATCTAAAGGAGTAACGCCCAAGTAAACAAGTGCGCTCACGTAAACAGGTAGGTCCAAGTAAACAAATCACACCACATTAAACTGTGAGCCCATCTAAAGGAGTAATGCCCAAGTAAACAAGTGCGCTCACGTAAACAGGTAGGTCCAAGTAAACAAATCACACCGCATTAAACTGTGAGCCCATCTAAAGGAGTAACGCCCAAGTAAACAAGTGCGCTCACGTAAACAGGTAGGTCCAAGTAAACAAATCACACCACATTAAACTGTGAGCCCATCTAAAGGAGTAATGCCCAAGTAAACAAGTGCGCTCACGTAAACAGGTAGGTCCAAGTAAACAAATCACACCGCATTAAACTGTGAGCCCATCTAAAGGAGTAACGCCCAAGTAAACAAGTGCGCTCACGTAAACAGGTAGGTCCAAGTAAACAAATCACACCACATTAAACTGTGAGCCCATCTAAAGGAGTAATGCCCAAGTAAACAAGTGCGCTCACGTAAACAGGTAGGTCCAAGTAAACAAATCACACCGCATTAAACTGTGAGCCCATCTAAAGGAGTAACGCCCAAGTAAACAAGTGCGCTCACGTAAACAGGTAGGTCCAAGTAAACAAATCACACCACATTAAACTGTGAGCCCATCTAAAGGAGTAATGCCCAAGTAAACAAGTGCGCTCACGTAAACAGGTAGGTCCAAGTAAACAAATCACACCGCATTAAACTGTGAGCCCATCTAAAGGAGTAACGCCCAAGTAAACAAGTGCGCTCACGTAAACAGGTAGGTCCAAGTAAACAAATCACACCGCATTAAACTGTGAGCCCATCTAAAGGAGTAATGCCCAAGTAAACAAGTGCGCTCACGTAAACAGGTAGGTCCAAGTAAACAAATCACCCCGCATTAAACTGTGAGCCCATCTAAAGGAGTAACGCCCAAGTAAACAAGTGCGCTCACGTAAACAGGTAGGTCCAAGTAAACAAATCACACCACATTAAACTGTGAGCCCATCTAAAGGAGTAACGCCCAAGTAAACAAGTGCGCTCACGTAAACAGGTAGGTCCAAGTAAACAAATCACACCGCATTAAACTGTGAGCCCATCTAAAGGAGTAACGCCCAAGTAAACAAGTGCGCTCACGTAAACAGGTAGGTCCAAGTAAACAAATCACCCGCATTAATCTGTGAGCCCATCTAAAGGAGTAATGCCCAAGTAAACAAGTGCGCTCACGTAAACAGGTAGGTCCAAGTAAACAAATCACACCACATTAAACTGTGAGCTCATCTAAAGGAGTAACGCCCAAGTAAACAAGTGCGCTCACGTAAACAGGTAGGTCCAAGTAAACAAATCACACCGCATTAAACTGTGAGCCCATCTAAAGGAGTAACGCCCAAGTAAACAAGTGCGCTCACGTAAACAGGTAGGTCCAAGTAAACAAATCACCTGCATTAATCTGTGAGCCCATCTAAAGGAGTAATGCCCAAGTAAACAAGTGCGCTCACGTAAACAGGTAGGTCCAAGTAAACAAATCACACCACATTAAACTGTGAGCCCATCTAAAGGAGTAACGCCCAAGTAAACAAATGCGCTCACTTAAACGGATAGGACCCCGCAGGACCAGCTGCACCTATTGACAGGATTTGGACGTCCCTCGCGGTACCCAAGTCTAACACACACTTACACTTACGACTTTAATACTTTACTCTCACACTTAAATTTAGGGAGGCCTCAATGTGCTTTTTGTCTTAAAATAAAAAAATGAAACATAATAAACGGATAGGACCAAATAAACGAATCACACCACATTAAACAATTCCACACAAGAAAATGTGTGAACCCGTTTAAACGAGTAATTTCTAAGTAAATGAATTACGCCTTAGCGACTCAGTAATGGATAAAGCCCATGTAAATAGTTATGCCCAAGTCAAACGAATTTCTTCCACGTATACGTAATGCTTAATCACACAGGTTATACTTAAGTAAAGGGATCGAACATGTAAACATAAACGATTAAGTCATATGGAGTTTTTTTAGAAATTATTTGCGATTATGTTCTCTTAATGTTGGGATGCGGTCTTTCCTTGTTGCTCTTGCCATTTATATACGATCTTCAAACAATAAAAATTATCACATCTCAAAGCTAGTAGAATGAAGATAACAAAAATTTCAGTAGAAATATCAACGGTTGGTTATAGATAGGTTTACAGACGGTTCAGACCTTTGCTTCACTAACATATAATTTCAATTACATTTGTTTAGTTTTACTATTGGTTCGTTTATATTATCAGTATAATACTACCAATATCAATAATGCTATCAGTATTATAGATTGCAAATATTAATTACTGATACGTCTACAAAAATTGTTTTCTTTATTTTTAAAATCGGCAGTGTAATACCAGCTAGGCTATCTTCTAAACGCTTATATAAGTAGGGTGTTTCAAAAAAAACTTCCATTTTTTTCCGGCGAAAAACCGTTCAGGTTATCATCGCCGTCATGCAAAATGGAAGTATAAAAAATTAACAAAATTTACTTAAATAAGAAAATAAAACTACAACAAAGTATAACAGAAAAATAATTTAAACAAAATTTAAATAACAGGTATAACTATATTAAAATAACGAATACTTAAGAACTAAATAACAAGGAATAATGAATAAAATTTAATAACAATTCGTAAAAGTATATATAAACATAACAGAAATAAAGTTATTTAGATAAAATAAATAAATAAAATAATACAAGAAATAACAAATATATAAATTAAATTTTATTTAAAACATTCAGACGATGAAGGAAGTTTAGAACCCGGTCAACGGCCGAGGCACTATCTCCCAACATCGTCTGCAAACAGTTGCTCAGACCACACATAACACACACATTTTGGAAACCATCACAATGGAGCAATATATGTTCTATTGTGATGGTTTCCCTACTGATCTCGCATCCAGGTGGGTCCCCGCGTTCCATCAGAAATCCATGCGTTAACATGGAATGACCAATGCGAAGGCGGGTAATCACCACCTCTTCTCTACGACTTGCACGTATTGACGACCCCCAAGGACGAACAGTATTTTTAATTACCCTCAATTTGTTACTGCTTGTAGCTGCCCATTCATTTTCCCACTGTAGAAGAATTAAATGTTTTACGTGACAAAGAAAGTCAGACAAAATTACACGTTGAGTGCATGGCGGCAGAAAAGTTGCTTCCTTTGCCGCATTATCCGCTGCAGTGTTTCCAAATATTCCACAGTGACCAGGAATCCAGATAAATGATACTCTTGCACCTCAAGTATATTCAAGTAGTATTCAAGTCTATGGACAGAGCACAGAATATTTTGAACCAGAGGGTTTACCGAATACATATCCCGGAATGCCTTGAGGGCACTTTCTGAATCAGAACAAACTACGTAATGCAAACTATCGAATTCAATAGTGTTTAGAGCCTTTAAGATGGCAAAGAGTTCGGCTGTAAAGACACTACAAATTGAGGGTAATCCATACTTATATGTTTCGTCCAGTGAGTAAAACGCGCATCCAACATTATCATTCATCTTAGAACCATCTGTGAAAATAAATTTAGCAGATGGATATGAACTAGTCAGTCGAAAACACTCACGTTGATACACAATGTTAGGAGTGTTGTCTTTCAGGTATGTACACAAGGAGAAATCAAAGGTCGGCGGCATATTGATTATCCATGGAGGGACAAGGACCTTTCAAACATTGGGGGTAGTTCAATATGCAAGTCTTCAAAAACACAGGCTATTCTAATGCCAACAGGGGCTGTAGCGTGCAGTCGGGATTCATAATGTTGGTGCAACTGATTTTGGAAACCGGTATTATAAGCAGGGTGCCATGGTTTACATAATATATTACATACGTAACTTAATTGTAACTGCTGTCTCCGACGAGAGAGTGATGGTTCTCCAGCTTCGGCAAGGAGGCTCACAACAGGGCTAGAGCGAAAGGCACCAGAAACAAGGCGGATAGCTGAGTGATGGACGGGACCCAGTTTCTTTAATACGGAAGGTCGTGAAGACGAATATACAATGCTGCCGTAATCAATTCGCGAACAAATTACAGCACGGTAAAACATCAGCATACTGGTCCTATCAGCGCCCCATCGAGAACTACTAAGAACCCTCAACATATCGAGAATTTTGTTACATCGTAACTTTAAATCACGCACGTGAGGGTCCCAGGAGAGCCTTTCGTCAAATATTAGACCCAAAAATCGAACGGATGGAAAAGTCCGGAGCTGTATACCATCCAGAAATAACGACGGAGCTTGGATCTGTCGACGGCGACTGAAGGCAATGCACTGAGTCTTAGCAGCAGAGAATTTAAAGCCAGTAGATCTCGTCCATGTCTGCAACTTATTTATTACCAGCTGAAGAGTTCTTTCAGCTGTTGCCATATTTCTGGTGCTTACATAAATAGCAAAATCGTCCACGAAGATCGAACATCGGACAGGGGACTGCACATTAGCAGTAATTCCATTGATTGCGATAGCAAACAAGGTAACACTAAGTACACTCCCCTATGGAACACCATTCTCTAAGTGGAATCGATCTGAAACTGTAGCTCCAAGACGTACCCTAAAGTATCTATTAGGCAGGAAATGTGTAATAAAAGCAAGAATTCTGCCTTGTATACCCCATGATTTTAAAATGTTCAGTATTCCTCTTCTCCAGATGCCTTATCTAAGTCGTATGCCTTATCTAAGTCAAAAAATACTGCAACAAGTGTTTGACGCAAGAGGAAGGCATTTTGAATTGCAGATTCTAACAAGACCAACTGATCCATCGAAGATCGTCCTTGTCTGAAACCGCACTGTTCTTTGGACAGTAATTTATTAGTTTCTAAATACCAAACAAGGCGACGATTTATCATTTTTTCTACCAGCTTGCATTGGACGCTGGTGAGAGAAATAGGACGATAGCTACTTGGATCAGTTTTCTCTTTACCTGGTTTAAGAACGGGAATTACTGTAGCTTCCAACCAATCGCCGGGGAATGTACGTTCCTCGTACATACGATTATATATTTCGAGAAGAAATAACTTACCCGACGGTGGAAGATTTTTAATCATGGCGTAAACAAGGTTGTCAGGACCTGGAGCTGAATCCTTGGTGGACAGCAGTGCAGATTCTAGCTCACGTAGAGTAAACAGACTGTTCAGAGGAGAATCATCAGAAGTACCGACAGTGAAAGGCAATTTTTCTAATGCGCTTTTGTGTTTACAAAAGACAGTGTTATAGGCTGCAGAAGAGGAAAAACTTGCAAAGGATGACCCTAAAAGGTTTACAATGTCGGAACCGTCAGAAACCAATAATCCGTTCACCTGTTGAAGTCCCATCAGTCCTACAGATGGAGACGAACCACAAATGGAACGCAATTTCTTCCAAACAACAGATGTAGGTGTTGTTCTACATATTGTTCCGTTGTATTGAGTCCAAGAATCCTTTCTGCTTTGCCTGAATATTCTACGAGCTTTTGCACGAAGAACTTTATATTGCTCAAGGTTTTCACTTGTCGGGTTTCTGTTGAATCTCCTCAGAGCTTTTCTACGTAGACGTATCGCCTTCCTACACTCCTCGTTCCACCAAGGGACAGGTGGACGTGAAGGGCGTACTGAAGTTTTTGGAATAGTTTTCTCTGCTGCTTGTAAAATGTTCTGAGTAAATTTTGACACTACAGTGTTTATAAAGTCATTATATTCAATGTCTGGTGACACAATTTCTTCATAAATTCCTCCCAATTTGCTTTTTTCAGAATCCAACGCGGCAGGCGCTGATCCGGACGTGGGAAGTTACGAAATGAAATATTAATGGGAGTATGATCACTGCCGTAAAGATCAGGTAATACCGACCATTCAAACTTCGTTGTCAGAATTGGACTGCAGTATGACAAGTCAACAACAGTCCAATTGCCAGTAGATGCCGCTAAATGCGTATGGGAACCGTTATTAAGAAGACATAAATTCAATTCGGACCTTATCCTCTCAATGCGTATTCCTCTAGAGTTACAGGTTGATGAACCCCATGCAGTATGATGAGCGTTAAAATCGCCTAATAATAATATCAGCTGTGGCAACTGGCATATTAAGTTACGTACTACATGGTTTTTGAAATTGTAATTAGGCGGTAAATATAGGCTGCAGATTGTAAGTTTGAATGGTACTGTTATTTGAACGGCAACAGCTTGTAAAGGAGTTACTATATTCACAAGAACCGACTCGACTGAGTTGTGAACCAGAATGGCTACACCACCTCTGGCTCTTTCCTCAGCGATGAAATCTGCTCTGAAAACAGAATAACCCTTAAAACTGAAAATGTGAGATTCACGCAAGTGAGTCTCCTGAAGGCATATTACTAAAGGCGAAATATCTCATACAAGAACCTTCAGATCTTCAATATGGCTTCTTACCCCATTAACATTCCATTGTATCACATTATTTTTGGAACATGCAGACATTGAATTCTTAGGTTTAATATACAACTGGATTCTTTTCGGATTCACACTTATGATTCATTGATTTATCAGAATCAATGGACATCGAATCACTACTGTGATTGATGTCCGACTCTGTAGAAATAGTAGTTTTGGAAGGAGGCACCTTGGAAGCAACTCCTTCCTTTGATTTTTTCCTTCTTTGTTTGTATTTTTTCTTTTTTAGACACAACCACTGGTGGGTATGTGTTCGATTTTTTAAGAAAATGGACTAGTCCAGAAGGAACGTTTTTAGACGAAGACTTAGCTCTTACGCCTAGATTGGAAGAGGATGGCTTTGCTTCCGGAATTACAGGCCTCGGATACTTTGTCACAAGGGTATTAGTAGCGACTTTCGAAAGGTGAGTATCCTTTCCTTTTGAAGACACTTCAGAGGAAGACGTTTCAGACGATTTAGACAGAGAATCAGGAATGGAACCAGCAGAGATCAGAGTTAGCAATTGAGCTACCTGTTCCGATAATGCTTTTACCGTTTTAGTTAGCACTTCGCAATTAGCACACGATGTTTTATTACTCGACGTGGCAGCAGCAAAGATTTGCCTTCAATTATTGGCTTTGAGCTTTTGAAAACCATCCTTGCTTCCGAAAAAGATACCTTATCTTTGGCCATGATAGTAAGAATTGCTTTCTCGTCCTTAAACTTAGGGCAGTCGAAGGAACGAGCGGATTCAAATGTCTCCACCACAATTACAACATTTTCGATCGTCTTTACATTGCTCACTATCATGACCATGACCACTACAATTACCGCATACCTGATCCTTCCGGCATGTGGAGCTAACGTGTCCAAAACCCTGGCATTTAAAACACCGTCTCGGGTTTGGAACGTACGGCCTAACCGAAAGGCGCTGGTATCCGGTATAGATGTGGTCTGGGATAGTCGATTTACCAAAAGTCAAAATCAATGATGCCGTGGGTATTTTTTGCCCCTTGTCGTTACGAAAAATACGGCACACGTCTACAACTGATTGATGTGCCAACTCTGATTTAATCTCCTCTAGGTCAACATGGAGGAGATCTCTGCAAGTCACCACTCCCTTAGCAGAATTTAAGGTTCTGTGGGGTTCCACAGAAACCTTGACCGTTTCAAAAAATGTTGTTATCTTTAGGAGTGATGAGCTCTGTTTGTCGCTGTTCGTTTGCACTAGCAAGGTCCCGTTCTGCAGCTTCTTAATAGAAGCAACAGGACCTGCTCTTCCCACAATTGCTTTATTAATCAAAAAGGGCGATACTTTAGATAAGTCCGCCCCTTCCACCGAGTTTTTAAAAATTAAATATCTAGGAGATAGTAACTGAAGTGCTTCAGTACTCATCTCCTTGCCTCCCACATTTTCATCCTTCTCTACTGAACCAACAGACCCGTTTTACAAAGCCGAACGAGGCCTCTTTAACACTCCTTTGGCGTTTTTGGTTGAGTTATCCATATAGTTTGCCGAGCGATTCATGAATGCAGATTTTTCGAACAACTGGCACAGGGTGCACCCAAACGACCACCAGCAGCCCAGGATACTCGAACTAAAGCGAGAATCCCCAATAAATTGGGGACCTCCAGATATCCTGGAGCCGAAATACATGTCTGTCAGCACTCCAGAATATTTTAAGAATGGGTTCCGGTACAAAGTTACGGTTCCCTAAACCCAAGTACCACTGGCAGCCGCCCTCTATGTACTCACAGAATGCAACCATTTGTTTCGATAGACCCAGTTATGGGCTCCGACACCCATAACTCAACATTCATGTGCTTGCCAAGCGCCTATAGGTTCCAGAACCTGTCCCATCAGATGTCCTCGACAGTGCTAGGCACACATCAGGTTCCACATACTTGGCCCCGCCAAAGGAAACCAAGCAGAATCGCCACTCCCAGACGTAACGGAACAAGCACAGCAAATTCCTAAATGTACGTGTGAGTGTGAAGTGTTTACATCGTACGTGTAGTGCTGTAAGTGTAAGTGTGTTAGACTCGGGTGCCGCGAGGTTCGTCTAGGTCCTCTCACTAGGTGCAGCTAGTCTGCACCCCCTGCGGGTGTGTAAGTGTTTGTGTTAGAGAGTGTGTTTGTGGGTGTTGTGTGTTGTGTGTATGTTGAGTAAATGAGTGAGAGTAAAATGAGCTAGAGGTATGGTGGGATCGCTAAGCCCATCAGCTGCTCACTTCAGCTGCCTCCGCCGGCCAAATCCCTAACTGTACGAGTGAGTGTGAAGTGTTTACATCGTAAGTGTAGTTCTGTAAGTGTAAGTATGTGCTAGACTCAGGTGCCGCGAGGTTCGTCTAGGTCCTCTCACTAGGTGCAGCTAGTCTGCACCCACCTGCGTGTGTGTATGTGTTTGTGTGTGACAGAGAGAGAGTGTGTGTATGTGTGTGTTGTGTGTATTTGGAGTAAATGAGAAAGAGTAGAATGAGCTAGAGGTATGGTGGGGTCGCTAAGCCCTTCAGCTGCTCACTTCAGCTGCCTCCGCCGGCAAAAGAACTTCCAAGTTTTAATGTACCCTAGAATTTGTACAAAGTGACACACTATTCTAGTTTGTGGTATTTAATTCATCAACTATCCAAAATGTGGGATAGTAACGTAAATGTGGGAATTCAGTTCCTGTAGTTGGCAGGTTTGCGTGACCTTGAGAATAACGACGACAGCACTCAGTTCAGGCGTTCAGTGCAGTGCAAAGGCTACTCCGCAACAAAAGGCGCAGTGTGTTATTTGGCTTGTGCAAACTGAGTCTGTTGTAACAGTACGACGTAATTTTAGACGATGTAAGTATCGTGGTGAACCACCTACAGCAAAAGCTACCCATTATTCGCTAAGTCTTTCAAGGAAACCGAGAGTATTTTAAAAGCGAAGTCGCCAGTTAGATCGAGAAATTCTGAAGCTACTGTTCAACAGATCCGTGTTTCGTGTGTTCGGAGCCCAAATACGTCATTGGCCAGACGTAGTTTACAGTTAGGAGTGCCTAAAGGAACTTTGTACGATATGTTACTTAAAATACTTCTTTTGCGCGCCTACAAATTACAACTGTTACATGAAATTAAACCTGCTGATAAAAACAAAATATTGCAGTTTGCTGTTAACTGTTGTATAGTGTAGCAACGTACTGTATGTTACTCACGTTAGACCTGGAATAGTGACACCACAGTTGAGATCTGCCGCTCTTTAGAGACAGTGAGCTGCGTGTTATGAACAGCGTGCTGGAACTGGTGGAACTCTTGCTTACCGACGTCTCTGAGCCTGTGGACGACCACTGGTTGGGCGCCAAGAACTTGATCCTTTCGCACCACACGTCCCACAGTGTCTGAAAAATAAAGTCATCCGCGTACAATACAGCGTTTTGAAATTTAGCGAAGAAAAACTACATTACCCTTTTCAAATGTTACAATAATGCTTTTGAAGGAATAAAGAAACTTCTAACGTTTAAATAAATAACATTTGCAAAGGCCGCTTACTTGACTAATTAGCAGTCGTGGACAGGGAAAAACATGAGGGAGTGGGCGGGCTTCCAAAGGAACCCGAATAGTCTTACGAAACAACCTGAAAATATATGAATAATGTGTAAGCCTAGAAGTGACATGTCAGGACTTCTACTGTAAGATAAGTGATCTATCAAGAGAGATGGACCTCTACAGCACTAGTCAACAAAATAACGGATGAAAGGCGAGGGCGAAGGGGCGACCGCCCCTTCCGAAACAAAAGAAGTAAAATAAAAAATATTCAATTTGACTCCCTTATAATGGAAGTCAAATTCGAGTCAAAGATACATTTGAGGGCTCCTTGGGTTCCGAAACCCGTCACATTATCCCAATCTCAACTTTGTATTTAGGTGTATTTGAAATCTTATCCGTATGTAAATATGTACGTTTGTGTACTTTTAACTCATAATGAAGGTGAGAATGGGGGTGCAGACTAGCTGCAGAGAGGATTTATACATCCCTCGCGGTACCCGAGTCTAACACACACTTACACTTGCAACACTACACTTAAGACTTTAACACTTTACACCCACACTTACATTTAGGAGGCGATAATAGCCTCAATGTGCTTTTCGCCTTAAAATTAAAAAAATCTTCTCTTCCTATGTTGCTTGCAACAACAGAATAATCTTTCTTGACTCTAAAATTGATCAATACGTGGTTGAGAAACTGTTGTGGCGCTTAACTGAACTTGCTTTGGCTAATGAGGACGCGAACTCAGATATAACGGGTACGCAGTAAAGCCACACTTTCAAAAAGTGTAAGATAAATATTGTTGGAAAATTATGCATTTCGAAATTCGACTTTTATCATGACAGCGAGAGACAGATATGCTAATTTCTATCAAACTAGTTTTTTTCATTTTCAAATTTACTATACTGACTTCATTTGTGCATCTTTGTAAATTCAAAATTTCTCACGGGCCGATTTTAAAAATTAAAAACGTTTTCGGATTTGTACCGTGTTAACACAAACCAAGCTCTTTGAAGAGATAAGAAACCAACAAGCTTTGTTTGGATATTTAACTACTAGTAGTTCAAAGAACAGCAGACCTCGCAGTATATTCTTAATTAGTACACAGAGCGCTCCACGACAGCGCTCGTAACTTTCCCCGCCATTTTAACCGGTAACCGTAATATTTACGGAAAATGTTACTGGACAAGCTTTATTGAAAAATTATGCTCTTTCTCTATGAAGCGGTCAAAATGTGATAGTTCTGCTGTTCAGCCAGTACTCTAGAAAATAACCAGCAATTACACTCTCAAGTTGAATCAGAGCTTGACATCTTTAAACGGAAGAGAATGGGGATAATTTTACGCATACATCTTTCGGGCTTTGTTGGCATACTTTCGTACCATATTTTAAAACAATCGGTCAGTGCGTTTGGCCAAAGTTTCGTACACTAGTCATCGTTAAATCAAAGACCGCCATCTTGAAACGGAAGTGAATGAGAAAAAAATCTTACACGTACATCGTTTGAACTTTATAAAGGTATCTTCCTGCCAAATTTCAAAACCATCTGTCAATGCGTTTAGCCAAAACTGCTTAACAAACATGCAAACCAAATGCGGAACCGTCGAGACCTGTCTTCGCTCGGTCAATTAATATTTTGAAATATTTTATCAATATTTTTAGTACCAATTTGGGGGAAATGAGATTTTTAGTAACGATTTATGGTATCAAGAGTTGAGCAACGTTAACACAAAACCAAAATTCATCGATTTTTTCTTTAGTTTAGTCTCCAGCTCTATACACATGCTTTTTGACATTACAGGGATGTGCTCATGTGCTCTACCTTTCCGATACATATAACACACCTATTCACATTTGTATCTAAAACATAAAGGCTACTACAAGATTCCATCTGAAGGTCGGATCGCTGGGACCCTTCACTAATATTAATATGCCGCATGTCTATTTTCGTTTGATCGCTCTTGTGTTTTCAAGTGTCTTATAGACTAGACAAGGTACTGTATATGTTTGCATATTGTTAGCCGCATAATGGCCACCGTTATTCTAGTGTGTATTCTGTCATCTCACGTCTGCGGATTGTGTAAATTTGGCAACGCTGCGTACACAAGGCGTTCGCCTGTTATTTGATAAACAAACATTACCACCGTGGTTACGAATTAACTTAGTAAACTTTAAATGTTTCCAATAACAACTTAAACTGTTTCAGGTTGTAGTATTAGCGAAATATATTTGAGAAATGAGCTATTGGAGTAGCCGTTATAGTAATACCCAAAACCAAAGTCCTTAAAAAGAGCACCGTAAATGATCTTTATATCATTTTTTTTTAGCGGTTAAAAATTATATACAGTAAAATCTCTCTATAGCGGCATTGTAGGGAACGTTAGTTTTCGCCGTTATAAAGAGATTTCTGCTATAGAGAGAGAGAGCTCAAACAAAACGTGTATAAAATGTGTTTTTTCTGGAAAGCGTATTATACTATATTTGTAACTTGAAGTATTGAATGCAGAGATTATTTAAATAAAACTGCATGACTTATTGCCTTTAAGAAACAATATTTATTAAATAACTAGCTGTTACCCGTTGCGGCTTTGCCTGCAATTATAATGTAGGCTATAAAATTTATAGTCGATTTTCAAAATCAGAATAGAATTTTTATATATTTCTATTTATAATATTATACGATTTATGGTTTTCGGCCAAGAAATATACATTTTTGCTACTCGATACTCTAAAACAGGGTCCTGTCATATTTTAATAAAATACAGTATTATTAAAAAATAACTATTATTCAATTAAACTGGAATAGTATTGTGTTTATCTCAGGTACCTAAACCGTGTTCATACCAAATTTAATCTCAATTGGTCCAGTAGTTAAAGTGTGATTGAATAACAAACAAATAAACAAAAACTAACTTTCAGAAATATAATATGACTAGCTGTTACCCGTTGCGGCTTTGCCTGCAATTATAATATAGGCAATAAAATTTATAGTCGATTTTCAAAATCAGAATAGGTCATTTCATTTTAATATATGTTACATAAATTAAATGTAAATGTAAATATACTATTTACAATATTATACGATTTATGGTTTTCGGCCAAGAAATATACATTTTTGCTATTCGATACTCTAAAACATGGTCCTGTCATATTTTAATAAAATACAGTATTATTAAAAAGTCACTATTATTCAATTAAACTGGAATAGTATTGTGTTTATCTCAGGTACCTAAACCTTGTGCATATCAAATTTAATCTCAATTGGTCCAGTAGTTAAAGTGTGATTGAATAACAAACAAATAAACAAAAACAAACTTTCAGAAAAATAATATGATCACCTGTTACCCGTCACGGCTTTTCCCGCAATCGTAATATACATTAAAGATCACGCATGACCGTGTTAGGACCAACAACCGTGTCAGTTAGGTTATGGTGTATTTCTTTTTTAAAATAAAGGTTTTTAACACACCACCGTGTTAGTTAAGTTATGGAGTACTGTTTAAAAAAAAATAAGGCTTTTTCCCTGCATCACCGTATTATGCCCAACAACCGTGCCAGTTAGGTTCTGAAGTACTCTTTTTTAAAAAATAAATAAAGGTTTTTTTAATACATCACCGCGTTAGGCCTAACAACCATGTTAGTTAACTTATGGATTATTCTTTAAAAAAAATATAAACATTTTTCACGCATCACCATGTTAGATTTAACAACCGTGTCAGTTAAGTTTTGGAGTACTCTTTAAAAAAATAACGGTTTTTTCACACATCGCCATGATAGGCCCAACAACCATGTCAGTTATGATATGTGATATTCTTTAAAAAAATATAAAGGTTTTTTCACGCATCACTGTGTTAGGCCTAACAACCGTGTTAGTTAAGTTATGGAGTACTCTTTAAAAAAAATATAACGGTTTTTTTCATGCGTCACCTTATTAGGCCCAACAACCGTGTCAATTAGGTTATAAGTAGGCTACTATTTAAAAAAAAATTAATAAAGGTTTTTTTAATGGATCACCGTGTTAGGTATAACAACCATGTTAGTTAGCTTATGGAGTATTCTTTTTAAAAAATATAAAGTATTTTTCACGCATTACCATGTTAGACCTAACAACCGTGTCAGTTAAGGTTTCAGTACTATTTAAAAAAAATAAAGTTTTTTTCACACATTACCGTGATAGGCCCAACAACCGTGTCAGTTAGGATATGTAGTATTCTTTAAAAAAATATAAAGGTTTTTCACGCATCACCGTGTTAGGCCTAACAACCGTGTCAATTAGGTTATGTAGTATTCTTTAAAAAATTAAAGGTTTTCTTCACACATCACCGTGATAGGCTCAACATCAGTATCAGTTATGTTATGTAGTATTCTTTAAAACAATATATAGGTTTTTTTTCACGCATCACTGTGTTAGGCCTAACAATCATGTCAATTAGGATATGTAGTTTTCTTTAAAAAAAAAAATATAAAGGTTTTTCACGCATCACCGTGTTAGGCCTAAATACCGTGTCAATTAGGTTATGTAGTTTTCTAAAATAAAATAAAGGTTTTTCACACATCGCCATGATTGGCCCAACAAACGTGTCAGTTGGGATATGTAGTAGTCTTTAAAAAAATATAAAGGTTTTTCACGTATCACCGTGATAGGCCCAACAACCGTGTCAGGATATATAGTAGGCTATTTTTAAAAAATATAAAGTTTTTTCACGCATCACCTTGTTAGGCCTAACAACCGTGACAGTTTGTTTATGCTGTATTCTTTTTAAAAATTGGTTTCTTATCACCCAAAACCCGTGTTAGACGTATTTTTATTGTTTTACCGATTTACAACACGTTACTGATTTTCGCCGGGTAGCAATTTTGAGGTTATGTTGGTCACTTTTATTTTCGATTTTATCGTACTTCTCGTGCATTCATATTTTGTATTCTTGCTTTTTGGCACATAATACTATTTTAGTATTAAATAAGGCATAAAATGCTTATTTTAGTAACAAAAATATCGAAAAATAAGGATATGCTTCACTGCATGTTTACCATAATGTAATTACACAAATATATATACTACCTTACAATTGGCACTCTGTGTAGGGATTTTTTACATTTAATATTGAAAATTCAACACAAAGTAACAAATTAAAGTCAGTTTTGAAAAAAATTTCAACTAAAATATTGAAAATGTTACATTAAAAGCAATAATTTTGCAATAAATAAAACACAGATTAAGATTCTTAAAATAGGATTGAATCTATCTTTATCTCAGGTACCTAAATCACATGTCCAGTAAATAACTACAGTTAACAGATGTTACAAAACTAAAAACTGATAATTATTTTGGGCTGGGTAAGTAGTATAATGACGTTTTGTAAAACGGGAATAGGCCTATATGTATCTCTGATACTTTAACCATATACGTACCAAATTTCACTTTAATTGGTCCAGTGGTTAAAGCGTGATTGAATAACAAACAAACAAACAAACAAACAAACAAAAACACAAACTTTCAGAAATATAATATGAATTAGATTACCTGCTAACCGTCACGGCTTTTTACCGCAATCGTAATATACATTAAAGATCACGCATCACCGTGTTAGGACCAACAACCGTGTCAGTTAGGTTATGGTGTATTTCTTTTTTAAAATCAATGTTTTTTTAACTTACCACCGTGTTAGTTAAGTTATGGAGTACTCTTTAAAAAAAATTAAGGCTTTTTTCCTGCATCACCGTATTAGGCCCAACAACCGTGTCAGTTAGGTTCTGGAGTACTATTTTTTTTTAAATAAATAAAGGTGTTTTTTAATGCATCACCGCGTTAGGCTTAACAACCATGTTAGTTAACTTATGCAGTATTCTTTAAAAAAAATATAAAGATTTTTCACGCATCACCATGGCCTAACAAACGTGTCAGTTAAGGTTTGGAGTACTCTTTAAAAAAAAAAAAAACGGTTTTTTTCACGCATCACCATGTTACACTTAACAACCGTGTCAGTTAAGGTTTGAAGTACTCTTTAAAAAAATAACGGTTTTTTCACACATCGCCATAATAGGTCCAACAACCATGTCAGTTAGGATATGTGGTATTCTTTAAAAAAATATAAAGGTTTTTTTACGCACCACCGTGTCAGTTAGGATATGTAGCCTAGTATTCTTTAAAAAAATATAAAGGTTTTTTTCACGCATCACCGTGTTTGGCCTAACAACCGTGTCAGTTAGGATATGTAGAATTCTTTAAAAAAATATAAAGGTTTTTTCACACATCATCGTGTAGGCCCAACAACCGTGTCAGGATATGTCGTATTCTTTAAAAAAATATAAATGTTTTTTCACGCATCACTGTGTTAGACCTAAAAACCGTGTTAGTTAAGTTACTCTTTAAAAAAAAATATAACGGTTTTTTCATGCATCACCTTATTAGGCCCAACAACCGTGTCAGTTAGGTTATAAGTACTATTTAAAAAAATTAATAAAGGTTTTTTAATGGATCACCGTGTTAGGCATAACAACCATGTTAGTTAGCTTATGGAGTATTCTTTTTAAAAACTATATAAAGTATTTTTCACGCATTACCATGGTAGACCTAACAACCGTGTCAGTTAAGGTTTTCAGTACTATTTAAAAAAATAAAGGTTTTTTTTCACACATTACCGTGATAGGCCCATCAACCGTGTCAGTTATGTTATGTAGTATTCTTTAAAATATTATACAGGTTTTTCACGCATCACCGTGTTAGGCCTAACAACCATGTCAGTTAGGATATGTAGTATTCTTTAAAAAAATATAAAGTTTTTTCCACACATCACAGTGTTAGGCCTAACAACCGTGTCAATTAGGTTATGTAGTATTCTAAAAAAATAAAGGTTTTTCACCATCACCATGATAGGCCCAACAACCGTGTCAGTTGGGATATGTAGTAGTCTTTAAAAAATATAAAGGTTTTTCACGCATCACCGTGTTAGGCCTAACAACCATGTCAGTTAGGATATGTAGTATTCTTAAAAAAATGTAAAGGTTTTTCACGCATCACCGTTTTAGGCCTAACAACCGTGTCAGGATATATAGTAGGCTATTTAAAAAAAAATATATAAAGGTTTTTTCATGAATCACCTTGTTAGGCCTAACAACCGTGTCAGTTTGGTTATGCAGAATTCTTTTAAAAAATTGGTTTTTTATCACTCAAAACCCGTGTTAGTCGTATTTTTATTGTTTTACCGATTTACAACACGTTACTGATTTTCGCCTGGTGCCAATTTTGAGGTTATGTTGGTCACTTTTATTTTAGATTTTATCATACTTCTCGTGCTTTTATATTTTGGATTCTTGCTCTTCGGAACATAATAAAGCATTTTAGTAACAAAAATGTCGAAAAATATAGGTTATGCTACACTGGATATTTACTATATTTCATGTAATGTAATTACACAAATATATATACTACCTTACAATTGGCACTCTGTGTAGGGATTTTTTTACATTTAATATTGAAAATTTAACACAAAGTAACAAATTAAAGTCAGTTTTGAAAAAAAATTTCAACTAAAATATGAAAATGTTACATTAAAAACAATAATTTTGCAATAAATAAAACACAGATTAAGATTATTAAAGTAGGATTGAATCTATGTTCATCTCAGGTAACTAAATCACATGTCCAGTAAATAACTATAGTTAACAGATGTTACAAAACTAAAAACTGATAATTATTTTGGGCTGGGTAAGTAGTATAATGACATTTTGTAAAACGGGAATAGGCCTATATGTATCTCTGATACTTAAACCATATTCGTACCAAATTTCATCTCAATTGGTCAAGTGGTTAAAGCGTGATTGAATAACAAACAAACAAACAAACAAACAAACAAACACAAACTTTCAGAAATATAATATGAATTAGATACTGTATGAATAAAATACTGTAATAGTGGGAAAATGCAATATTTTATCAACTACTGCAGAACTGCGTCAAATTCTGGCTTCCAAATTTTCTTGAAGCTATTTCCTAGTTAAATTAAAATTTCGGCAAATATCTACTTGCGCCGTATCTTTCTACAACTCACGCAAAATTCTAACCTTTAGACCTACATCTAACGATAAAATTTTCCGTTTAGACGCCAATAAACTGTATAGTAAAAGTATAAAAAAATATTGAACTACTTTTTAAATGTACTAGTTACAAAACACTCGATGTACGCACTGCTTTTAACACTCGGATGACGTGTCGGCGTACTGAGAAATAGGTTAGGAGTGTAGGAAGTGTGCACGTGTTTCACCGCTATAGATAGATTAGTGGACTTTTGTTGGCAATACATATTTTTACTGTAGGAATAGGATGGCATCAATACATTTTGCCGCTATAGATAGGTTTTCGTTATAAAGAGATTTGAAATAGAGAAATTTTACTGTATTTTTTTACATATGTTGATAATTAGACTAATAAGGATATAGGATAGACGTTAAAAAAGGGTAAAGTTTACAACAGTAACTGCAGTCTCAAGGTTCGCAGTTCATAAAACAAGCCCTTTCCCAAATAAACTAATATTTTTTACGTTGTATGTAAAACCGAATATTTATAAACCGTGTGTTTTAGCTCTACGTCTAATAGTTTCGAAACGTTTGTTGTCCATCAGAAGTCCGTTAAACAGTTTAAAAAATAATCTGTTATCATCCTCGTAATCAGCTAAAAAGACTGAATAGATTGAAAGTTTTTTTAAAAAAATTATTTGACAGTCCGAGTTACATGTTATATTCCCAAATTGATTATTATTGTAAACAAGGGGACGTGCGAAAAATCACACTATGAAAGTTTTAAGTAAACACATCCTTTTGTATAAGAGTAGTCGTTGGAGTGAGGGCAGTAGTTGGAAGGAAGGGAAAACATGTTTAAAAAATAAATCGTAAAGCGATCGGTTTGATACAATAATCACAAATTTATGAGTCATTGTTATGTATGCATTTCAATACAGATAATTGTTTTTAATATAAATTTTTACAGGGCCTTACAATACCTCGTTGTAAACCGATATTTTATAGGCCACACAGACTTTAATTTTTATGATTTTAAGTAAATATTGAAATTGTTCTAATCATGTTATGTAAAAAAATTGCATTTGTAATGGGATTGTCTATTCGTGATTAATAAGTTAGATTCGTAAAATATACAAAATATTGTCTGATTTGTGATGCCGTGCATGCGCATCCATGATGCCGTTTTGCCTATGACATTTAAAAGTGTCTTTTATGTTTAAATTTTCCACAAACAATAAGTTTTAGCTCAAAATTGTTTTGCAATGTCAGAAGCCACTTAAAAAAATCTTTTTAAAGATACCTAATTTATGCTAGTACGAATAGTACGTGTTGAGAAACTGGCATGTTGACTCTACAAATAATAAATATTATCATATTTTTAAAAGAATAAAAAAACATATTTTAATAATTCCTTGCCATCAAGTCAGCGAGACAGCTGCGTGCCGCGTTATGAATTCAATATCGTACAGTTCTGTCAGAAATTCTAATAGTGAACAGATTTGACAGGAAACACGCACAGCTCAAACAGTGATGCCAACATAACAAAAACACTCATCTGTTATTGGAAAACAATTTATTTTCCGGTGATTACATTCTGTGTTTCTCGCGCACGCATGACGTTCCATGCGAAATATTTTAATAATTGTAACGTGACGGCTTATCGGCCTAGTCACGTGCTTATCAAATCAACTTCTCGTGCGAGCGGAAATTTTCGTTAAGCGGCCTATCGTATGTTCATTTTTCCTTGCCTTAGGATAGATTCATTTTTAGAGACCGTAAGTAAAGCCAATTAATACAGGATAGATTCTGTATTCATTAGAAAAGCCAAGGACACATAAATTCATGCATTATCGTCCGTCAATCTGTTGGTAACATAACGTTTACTCGTAAACGATGTGGCTCATCACTACAAAAGTGGAAGTAAATGGTATTTTCAACGACCCAAAAATAGAAACAAATATTGGCCTTAATGACAAAAAAATGTTTTGTTTTCCTAGCTTTAAACGCTTTATATTTTTTAGCGCGACTTGGAATTCTTCCATTTTCAAAACTTATAATAGTGCTCCTTATTAATTATTAATTAATAACTTATTAGAGTACATTATTAAGTTTTGAAAATGGAAGTATTCCGAAATGCGTCAACAAATATAAAGTAATTAGGATTATGACCTAGTTTTCCGTCTAGTGGTCTTTTTACTCATCTCGTAAAGGTTACCGCTGTTTCGTAAAGGACCTTACTGTTTCATCTTCAGGCCGTAATACAAAACATCAAATTCCTCTGTCGAGGTAGTTTAAATTCATAAAGCAAAGGCGAAATCTTACGCCAGTTGTAACTTTAGAGCGAAACGTTCCGGATCTAATTTTATGTATGTAGGTAAATACATAAACTGAACAGGGATCTACATCTGAATTCATCAGACCTGAGCCGGGTCTGCTATTAATAGGTGGATAAATAAGCAACACCAGAAAAGATGGTATAACCTTCATTGGCATTCCCATAGTAAGCGCCAGCAGACGTATTGGGCAAAACACAACTCAGAAAATAATAGGGATTATTATTGGGCACTGTGGTCTGAGGGTGCACATGAACAGGATAGGTATGTATCACGGAGAAGCCGTGTGTAGGTTTTTGCAGGTAAGAGGAGGAGATTGCAGGACACTAGATCCTTGATTGTGAAGCTCTTTCTGGTAGGAGGCTAGGGGTTTTTGGTTTCAAGGACCCTAGAGATCTTCAACAGAATGAGCTAGTCAGTAGACTGTTGGAACTTATTAAGGACCGATAAACTTAGTTAAATCTGCTTAACTAGTTCTGAAGACGTTTAGTTGCACAATAGGTCTATCGATCGCAGAGCCTGGGTTTGTATTATCCCTTCCTCTCGTTTGAAACTATATATAATATATACGATATGTATATATATATATATATATATATATATATATATATATATATATATATATATATATATATATATATATATATATATATATATATATATATATATACGATATATTTAAATAAAATGAATACAATTATAGAGGTTAGGATCGGAGCTCATTTAAGGTCCCGGATTTGTGAATTCTCTGAAGGCCGTTATAATAGTTCCATTACTCAATGGGAATTTGTAAGCACATGACAAAATATTGCATTTAATTCCATAATTGTCAAGCGCAATCTAAAGCGAACGACAGGTTTAATCTGCCTTTCGACATGTCACAATCTATACGCGATGCTATTTAATTCGGTCAAATTCGGCGGTGTTCGGTTGCACTCGGCTAATGATTACACCTGACAATAAACCCACCTGAGGCGCAACCATAACATTGCACGGTTAATTAAAAGAGTTGCAGGCTACGTGACGTTGAAGCCAAATTAATTATTTAGCAAAATATCGCAGGGTTAATTGAAAACAAACAACACAACTTTTGCGTTCGATAAAATTCAATGCGTACGGTTGTTTCTGGTAAAAATATAGGCATACAGTATTACCCACTAAATGAAGACTTTATGGAGCAGATAGTACTGAAGAAGGTGCTATAACTGAGCATATCAGGAATATTTAAAGCTGGGCACATACACATACAAGGTCGCGGTGCAATAGTAATACTAGAAAATCATTATTCATTTGCACACAAATAACTGACCGAGACTGATAAAATGGTAAAATTATTAAATTTAAAACAATTCTTAAAGTTCTATTTCTGAACTTAAGAAACTAATTTTCTGAATGTTTTAGCAGGAAAACAACTGAAAAATTGCTTTTAATAACATTTTACTTATATACACAAATATTTTATCTTGAATTTTCAATTTTCGGTATTTTAATTAAACAGTACCGTTTAAACCTCCTCCTTAACAATATCTTTTTAACCACTTTCTTAGAAATACCATTTTAAACTCTTTCTCAACAATAACGTTTCTGCCTCTTTCTTAACAATACTGTTTTAACATCTTATTTATGAATATCATTTTAATCTCTTACTTGACAATACCGTTTTAATTCCTTCCTTAACAATGCCGTTTTAATCTCTTACTTAACAATACCGTTTTAACCTCTTTCTTAACAATACTGTTTTAACCTCTTCCTTAGAAATACCATTTTAAACTCTTTCTCAACAATACCGTTTCTGCCTCTTTCTTAACAATACCGTTTTAACCTCTTATTTAAGAATATCATTTTAATCTCTTACTTAACAATACCATTTTAATCCCTTCCTTAACATTGCCGTTTTAATCTCTTACTTAACAATATCGTTTTAACCTCTTTCTTAACAATACTGTTTTAACCTCTTCCTTAATAATACCGTTGTAATCTCCAACAATGCCTTCCAAACAATACCGTTAACCTTTTCTTTAACAATACCGTTTTACCCTCTTCTTTAACAATGCCGTTTTAATCTCTTACTTAACAGTACCGTTTTAACCTCTTCCTTAACAATGTACTTTTAACTTCTTCGTAACATTACCGTTTTTACTTCTTCCTCAAAAATACCGTTTTAACGCTCTTCTTTAATACTGTTGTAACCTCTTCCTTAAAATACAGTTATAACGTTTTCTTAACAATACCGTTTTAACCTCTTTCACAACAATACCGTTTTAACCTCTTTAACAACAATACTGTTTTAACCTCTTTCTTAACAATATAGTTTTAACCTCTTCCTTAACAATTTCGTTTTAACCTCTTTCTTAACAATACTGTTTTAACCTCTTCTTTAACAATACTTTTTTATCCTCTCTTTTAATAATACCGAATACCGTTAACCTATTCCTAAAAAATGTCTTTTTAATCTCTAACGAAACAATACCGTTTTAACCTCTTCTTTACAACGGCCTTTTAACTTCTTCCTTAACAATACAGTTTTAACCTCTTCCTCAGCAATACCGTTTTAACACTCTTCTTTAACAATACTCTGTTATCCTCTTCCTTAACAATACCGTTTTAACTTTTACTTAACAATACTGTTTTAAACTCTTTCTGAACAATATCGTTTCAACCTCTTTCTTACAGTACCTTTTTAATGATACATTAACTCTTGCTTAATGATTCAGTTCTCTTCCAAAACAGTGCCGTTTTATACGTAGTTAAAAGTTTTGTTAGTTTACTTTGTATAAGGTTAAAATAAACAGGTAAACTATGCCAAAATTAAAAACCAATTTGGAAATACTAGAAACATAACTACATAGTACGTTGAGGAATTGGATCTCTTAAAAATTTGCAGCCCTTACAATGTAAAAGTTAAAAAATAGTTGTGTGAAATCATATTTGTGAATTAAAAAACTGTATTGTACCACAAGTAGTTAAATCTCTACAAATTTTGAATTTTCACCTTCATTTGAAGTTTTATTTAAGGGTTAAAAGTTAAATAAATAAAACTATTTAATTATCTTTGTTATCAGGTCAACATGTGTGTAAACTTTCATAACGCTGTGTATTTTGGCATGAAAATGAGCGAGAGTAGAGGTAAATAAAGGATTACTGATTTTGATTAACAAATTTTGGTTGTAGAGTTAATCCTGCTTGGTTGGTTTCCGCAGGATGACGATACATTCAGAAATCGTTGTATTGACAGTAATACACAAAATGTGAAAATGTAAATGGATTGTGTTGTGACGCGGGAAGGCTAACCACAACGGCGTCTGTTTATAACATTGTTGTGAATGTAATGCGGGTCGTCTGACCATACCCTTATAACTTGAAACATTTTTTTAATCTACTTAAACTTATAAGCGGTTTTGTTTGTGTGGATTTCGTGAATTGATCAAAATAATCGGAATTGTATTCGAATTGGAATGTCAAAAAAACATTTAAAATCAATACAGCGATGCAATTTTTACAGGCATATTGGTTTTATTGATTTTCCGTAAGCAAAGCAAATATATTTGACTCTTTTTCATGTTTATGTCGGTCGATTTAGATCTAGTTGTACAAAGAAACATTTACTCAATATATATATATATATATATATATATATATATATATATATATATATATATATATATATAGGCTATATATATTCAGCTGTATAAAGAAAACTTTTACTTAGAAATTACATATATAGATTTAGGTGTATAAAGAAATCATTTACTCAGATATATATATATATATATATATATATATATATATATATATATATATATATATAGAGAGAGAGAGAGAGAGAGAGAGAGAGAGAGAGAGAGAGAGAGAGAGATTTATCTGTATAAAGAAACCTTTTACTGAAATATTATCATAAATCTCTTTCTTAAACCTTATACGTAGGTTTAGCAGTACAAAGAAACCTTTAATCAAATATTACGTGTAGATTTAACTGTACAAAAAATCTCTTAATTATATATTATGCATAGATGTTTTTGTCACTGAATTATTTTCTCGCAAATTACATTAGTCTTTTGGGTGTGACAGGCATTTAAAAACCAATTAATTTAGGATTTGTTGGTAAACCGTTTACGTCGTACTATTGTACTGAACACCCTGTAAAACATCTTGCGACAATTCTCACGTTTCTAATTCCTTTTCAATTTTAAAATTCTTTCTTTTGTTTGTTAATTTGAACTGCTTTCCATATAACTCGAGAAATAAATTATAAAAATTAATCTGCTTAATAGTAACGTTCGATGGAATTATTGTTTTTTTCTGCAAACTTTCACAAAACGATTGAAAGCTTACCGGCAAAGTTTTTGAAAGGACGGTGGAATTCTACAATAAACGTGTTTTACAACTTTGTGCGTTGATTGTGTCCGTCGTAAAAGCGGGAAAAAATTGTAACTGTTTAGCTGACGTTATAATTCAACCAGTACCTTAACGCTATTGCCTCGTTGATACTTTAATAAATCTGATTTTACAATCATAATCAGCATTAAACACTACATATATTAGCATTTTAAACTTGCTTGCTACCTAGAAAATACAAAAACGAACCATGACCTCCGTCATTTTTTAATTTCCTTCGATTTTGAAAATTTTAAATGCTAATTTATCATTTATATATAGGTTGCTTAAGAAAAACTTAAAGGATCTAAGATATGGTTATACATGCAAAAATGATTACGCATAACGCAATTTTGAAACGGTATAAAATAAAAACTGCATGTTTTATATAGTTACGGGTCTAGCCAATGGTAATATTCATACAAAGTATTTCTACACCTTTAACTGTTCTTGAAATAATTAGGCCTATACTTTTTTGTAAACAAATTAATGGCGGCTTGACGGAAGACGGAACATTATAGGACATTATCCTAGATTAATTAGGACTATATATAAAACGACTTCTCGAAAAGTAATCTAAAGATCAGAATCGGACCGATTTCGAGCTATCAATTTTGGGCTTTTTCCAATCGAAATTTGTTAACAAATAGTCAAAAATCAAACGACTTCATCTAGAGTCTTTTTTCTAGGCTTAGGTTTTACTACAAGTTTTTCATTGTAGCCATATCTAAGTCGCAAATTTTGACTGAGGAACAAAAAAAAATAAATTATCTATTGTATAGTCTACTAGTGGGCCCGTGCGACTTTCGCAGTTAATGGGAAAAAGGGACGAATAATGTACAACATTGTACAGCATGAAGTTGAACAGTGTTACAGCATCTCGTTATTAACAATGTTCGAAGTGACCTATGAAATATGTGGCGATCATAAATTTCCTTGTTATTACACGAACTAAAAGGAAAAGAAGGTAATACATTTTTTTTCATAAAATCGCTATCAGTAATTTAACATTAAAAAAAATGAATTCTGTAAATAAAATAATTCAAATACAATTTGCTAGTATTTAATTACTTTAATACACTAATCAGTACTTGTATTTTAAGGTTACTGTACATGTCTTCCTAAGTTCACTCTTTGCAAAACCGTGTAGGACTACTATTATTTGTCAATATGAACTTCTGTTAAATAGCCGTTATAGTTGTATTTAATAATTTTATGACCTCGTAATAAATCAGTGTCATTAATTATATTTAGGTTATTTAATACAATAGGCCCTAATTTGTTTTACTTTTGCTTTTAAAACTATAACCTATAAAGTTAATTATTGAATTATAACTTTATACCTTACTGAAATATTTACGAAATAAACCTACAATAACCGGATTTTGTATTACATATCTTAGAACTGGCCTAGATTGTCTTATCAATTTTACTTTCAAAACCGATTCGATTAATAATTATTTAAATCTTGGATGCAGTAATAATTTAAATATTTCTTTCTTTTTTTTTTTTTTTTTTTTAACGTCCGACTATTGTGCACACTTGGGCTAATGCAGACGGCTAATATTTCTTTCAACAATGTTTTTTTAGACAACCAGATGTTTTGGTACACTCACAATTATTTGTCACTTATGTCTGCATTTTGCTGCACTCTCACAGGACCACTTTATACTACTCCCGTAATTTCTTTACAGACTTTTCTGTCGATTTTATTTTATTGTAAAGCCTTAAATTATAGAAGTATCAGTTCTCTGGTATTCTGACGAACCTGTAGGTACCCCATATGTGTAGTTTCAATAACACAGGTTCTTATTTTTGGTACAAAACCGATCGGAATGCTTAGCGTAATAACGTATTAAATGTAATGCCGGAGCTAATGAAAGTTTATCTATGGTTTCAGACAATTTTTAACTTGTGGAAATCTCACCAGATTACGTGAGATGCGTACGTTATGCGTGTTATTGTAGTCTGACTTTGATTTGCTTCCTAACATAAAGGAATTCAATTTTCGAAACAAAGGATTAGAAGGGAGGGGGAGCGTGTATACACCCACACACGCGCATACACAAAGGAAGGAAAGGCTGTGAAATTGCTTGTTAGCGCTCGATGTTTGTATAAAGAACAGCGCTTGAAGAATGGACGTAACATTTTATTACGAAGTATAACAATCCTAACTAACTTTCTGACTTTTATGCAACGAATTTAGTTTCGTTTAGCGAACCTCAAGGTGTATTTTTTAAACACTAGAGAAACTATAATAATCTGAGCACGTATCTGTCTGACTGATGTAATGGAAGCACATTTCTAAAAACATCATTGTTTAACCCATTTTGAAATTTTGATTTCATCGTCGAGTTTGCAAATATTGTTTTTTTTTAAATTTAATGTTGTTTTGAAAAAAAATTAACCCTGATCGATGTTAAATTCAATTTTTTATTAAAAACAAATTTTGAAAATTGAAAACATTTATGCAATTTTCAAAGCTGATTACGGTGGTAAAATCAAATGTTCCATAAAAACTCAAGACAAAGAGTTTTTGAAGATTTAAAATGATCGTCAATTAAAAACAATTGGTGCTCGCTTCAAGGAGGGCAGCCGGGTGGCCTCTCCTAAAACCCATTTTCCAGCGGAAATCCGCAAACAATTTTAAGGATAACGTCGTCATTATATCCGCCTTCAACGCTGCATATAAAATCTCGTAAAGTCTAACTCGATTCACGTCTTGAAGTTTACCTGCCTCACTAGCTTGACATATTGCAGAGGCGGTCGCGTTCATGCCATTAAGCAGCCCCTTCACGAGGGTGTTTAACCCTGTAAACTCGATGCCTCTTACGTGACCGTTTATCCTGGCGGCGTGTTACAAATAAAGTATTCCACGAACTTAAGAAGAATGTACACTTTAGGTTCGGCAGGTAATACCAAGGATCTTTACAAACTGGCAAAACATTTTTCTGTCTGTCGGTAACGCATACTTTACGTTACATCATTCTAAAATTTAGCGAAAATAGTCTTAAAAAATATTTACAATATTTGCACATAGTGTATATAGAGCCGCCTAGACCTCTCGAAAAGTTCAATTTTTTCCATCTTTCTTCTCTGATTTGGGTTTTTTGGCTAGAAAAATCCCGAAAACTATTTTGGTTTGAATGAAAAAAACACAAATTTTCACGGTATCTCGATATTCCATGGAATTTCGTTTTAACCGAGGCAACACAAAGAATACGCGAAGCCTTCGAAATATAATTCTACAGAAGTGTGCTGAAGGTAGACAGAGTGACCAACAAAGCAGTGACGGAACGACTGAAGAAAGACCTAAAAGTGATAAACACCATCAAGAGAAGAAAACTTTAATATCTTGGACATATTATGAGAAACGAAAGCAAACACAGTCTTCTGAAATCCGTTCTCCAAGGGAAAGTGCATGGTAAAATACAGAGTCAGGAAGAAGAAGGATATCGTAGTTTAAAAACTTTTTTTTGTTATTTTAAGGCGAAAAGCACATTAAGGCTATTATCGCCTCCCTAAATGTAAGCTTGAGTGTAAAAGTGTTAAAGTTGTAAATGTAGTGTTTTAAGTGTAAGTCGCGTCCCTCGGCTAGACTCGGGTTACGCGAGGGACGTCTAAATCCGCGAGGGACTTCTAAATCCTCTCAATAAGTGCAGCTAGTCTGCACCCCCTGCTGGGAAAAAACGTAAAGGCATGGTTCTTAAAAACACCCACCAAATTATTGAAAGCAGTATCCCATCAAACATAATTTTTTTTCTAATTGTGCTAATTAGAATAATGAAGACACTCGAGATCAGTGTTAACGGTATAACGGAACGTGACGGTAACAACTACAATAGTCGAACGTTAAACAAAAAAAAAAAAAAAAAAAAAAACAACTACAGCTCGAACTAAGAATCTTTAGTTGCGCAATTGATTGACGCAGTAGACTGACTGATGCTTTACCCACTTCGACCACCGAGCCCCAATTTCGGTTAAACGTCTTTCGAAAAATTCATCATCAATTTTTACTCCGCTTGAAAATTTTTCATTGTGGGAAAATGTAAATACAATACTATTCAAAAAATATGTTTATGAAACATACCTATTCAAGTATTTTTTGAAAGGTTTACTAAAAGCGATGCAAAATGCGTCGCGGAAATGCAAACGACACGGAAATCAGCTGATCCATTCTTGTTGTTAGTTTACATTTGATATCAGTCATTGTAAGCTTAATAATTATGAGTATTTTAGGCTTACGAAATTAATAAAAATAAGAAACCAGGCGTCTACAGACTCCTGGTGCGTGCTTGTGTATGATTATTTTACTTTAGTCTAAATAAATAGAAATAATCAGAAATCGTCATCAAAAATTGCCGGCAAGCGGGTGATAAAATGAAGTGGTTAGTTGATGGGCTTAGCGATTCCACCGCACCTCTAAGCTCATACTACACTAACAAATCTACTCAAGACACACATTCACTATTCCAAAAAAATAGGCTAACTCTAAAGTGTAAAGCAATCCGTGCTATTGGAGTGAATGAAATCGGCCTAATGGTGTATCCTTACCCATGCATGCAGAGCTCTGTATGGGCGGATCTCATTTCCTTAGCTACTTGTAGGTGTTCCCATATGTAAGAATGAGCAGGATCTTACCGAGCAATAATAAAAAGCTTGGCCGAATGAAACAGAATCTTTGTAATGAGAGTCAAAGAAAAGAAATTTTGAAAGGAGAGCAAGTATCTCAATAAGGAACTGGGAAGTCCCCCATTAAAAATGTGGAACCTTTAATTCTCTCCAAATCCTAGACTTTATGAAGAGAGTAGGTCTGGAGAAGGACCGTTACAGAGCAACTCATGCATATAGTAAGGGAACGTCTATGAAGGTCGCACATAGCTAAGGAAATGATGATGGGTAATGCTAAGGTACACTGGAAGGTACCAGGTTTTCTAGGACTCCGTTTGATACACCATTAGGCAGTTGTTATTCACTTTTTTCAGGACGGGTCGCTTTACACTTTAGAGTTAGCCAGGTTATGTAGAGTAGTGAATGTGTGTGTGTGTGTGTGTGTGTGTGTGTGTGTGTGTGTGTGTGTGTGTGTGTGTGTGTGTGTGTGTGTGTGTGTGTGTGTGTGTGTGTGTGTGTGTGTGTGTGTGTGTGTGTGTGTGTGTGTGCGTGTGTGTAGAGTGTGTGTGCGTGTGCGTGTGTTGTGTGTGTGTGTGTGTGTGTGTGTGTGTGTGTGTGTGTGTGTGTGTGTGTGTGTGTGTGTGTGTGTATGTTGAATAGATAAGTGAGAGTAGTACAAGTTAAAGTTACGGTGGGATCACTAGCTGCCTCCGCAGGCAAATTGGAATCTTTCGCAATTATAGCTCATTTCTGCGACAAAACTTAATAACATAACATTTATACACGAAATATATTTCACACCATTTTTTAAAAATATGATTTTACTACCATAATCAGCGTTAAAATCTGCGTGATTTCCGATTTTCAAATGACTAAAACGAACCCTGACCGCGGTAAACTTAATTTTAATAATTTTAAGAGTACCAAGACTTTTGTAAAATATAATTTCAACAATGATAAGAAAAAAACAAAAGAAATCAACAGTACTGTTACTGGAAATTAATATGTTGAGATTTAAAGTTTCTTTACCGAGAGAAATGTCACTTGAAATAAACATCTTTATATTGTATTCGTATAAAACAAAACAGTGTTTCCCTCATTGCCTAGCAACTGAAACAATACACTTTTATCATAACAAATCTTGCCTGGATGCCGACATTCCGATCTGTTTTCAAGTCGACTGGTTTACTAACAAATGTATTGTCACGTTTCCACTGAAACGTTTTATCACTATCGTAACCTAATAAAAACTTTCTGCCATTAAATTTACAAAATACAACAAAACGCAATAAAACCACGCACTTTTAAATGCAAATGGTTTTTGTACTGTAAAAACCTAAAAAAACTGGGCTAAAATATAGTACAATGTGTTATTTAATAAACTGATTAAGTATTTACGAACTTATCTATATACAAAGAGCAAATTATGGTTAACTATAAACGGTCCTAACACTTTTGTACTAGGTGGCTTGGGTATATAGTATTATTGTAGACTCTGGGAGAAATATAAGTCCGAGCGTTTACTAGGTTTCCTAGAGGCGTTTACTAGAGGCACTTTCCGGTTCGAAATTGTGAAATAAATTCCCTTCGCGTTTAGTTGTCCGGATTCCTCTTGAGCAAGTTGTGGTGTCTTGTACAGTTGGTAGGCTGTGTGAATTAATCTGTAGTGGACGGTCCTCTTCGACGTTCTGCCTCGAATGATTTTCGTCCTGTATTTATACTCGAAATTATGGCGGCGACCATAATTTCTCAGAATTCCATTGTTAAAACTAAACAAAGAACTCACTAATCAGAATTAAGGCATTGTGTGCTGGAGATGCGAGGTGATGCGCCAGCAGTAATGTCTGGGCAGAAATGTATTAATCAAGCGTAGTATAGGCCCGAGATACGCGTACACTACGAACCAATCGGATGTGAGTTTTGGTTGATGGCGGTAAATTAGGTTTCGAAACCTAGGGCTCTTTTCAAGCCGGGAGAGAAGTACGGTGACTTTTAGCGTGGTTGTTTTGGTATTAGTAAACGGAACTAGGTTGTGTAACTCAATTCCTATGGTGTTTAGGCGATGACAGTATAATAGCGTTAATTATAAAATAATTATTTCTAATCGAACATATTTATATAAATAATGTAAAACAAATAAATATTAAGGTTGTTGGAACAATCAGCTCACTGATAGATTTTAATTTACTTAAAAAAATACTAATAATATTATGTATACGGAAGTGTGGCGCATTTTACGTCATTCGTGTCACTGCGGGGTTGGTTTTCCCTCATACAAAAATCTGCCAAGCCCGCCTATATAAGTTTTAATTTCGAAAATATTTTCAGTTAAGCGAATATCAGTAATTACTAAATAAATTTTATATTTTTCGCTAATTTCGACCGAGCGAAACGAGGTCTGTTTTAACCTCCACCGTTCGGCATTTGTTTTGTGTATTTGTTACGCAGTTTCGGCCAATAACAGTGACAGATTGTTTTGAAATTTGTCACGAATATGGCTTGTATAAAACCCGAACGATGTATGTGTAAGATTTTTTTCTCACTCACTTCCGTTTCAAGATGGCAGTCTTTGAATTAACGATAACGAGTGTTCGTAGTTTTTACCAAGTGTATTGACCGATTGATTTGAAATTTGTTACGGAGATATCTTGTATATAGCCCGAACGACGTATGTGTAAGTTTTTTCCCATTCACTTCCGTTTCAATATGGCGGCTCTGGTTTAACAATGAACGAGTGTAGTTGCTGGCCGTGTTCCTATAATACTGGCTGAACAGCAAGACCTATCATAATTTTGACGGCTTCGTGGAGAAAGAGCGTAAAGTTTCCAATAACGTTGTTGCAGTAACATTTTTACTAAATGTTATTGTTACAGGTTAAATTGACAGAGCGTGTCAAACAATTGATTAAGAACATACTATGAGGTCTACTGCCCTTTGTACTACTAGTAAATAGTTATAATACTCTAAAAATATTGAGTGGTTGGCCCACGAAGTGGGCAAGTATGCCTCTTAGTTGCAACACATAAACGACAGTTGTAAAATTATAAAACTGTGTACAGCTTTGACCACAGTAACAATGATATAACTACAGCCTCCAATGTAAATGGGATTGCGGTGTACCGCGAGAAGCCTAACTACAACGGCGTCTGTTTCTAACATAGTGTTAAATGTAATGCGGGGTGCCTAACCATACCCTTATAACTTGTCACTTGCTAAGCCTTCCAGCTCGGTAGCAGTCTTGAATGGAACATTGCCGGCCGAATTTATCTTTTCTAAGGACTATTGGATTATATTTATGTCAAAGCTATTTAAAATCTAAAGTTTGTAATTTCTTACGTTTCAAGTAGGCACACAACTATCTCGCTGACGTGATGGAAGGCGAATAATCAACAATTACTTTTTCATCTTACACTTATTTGGAAATGTATTATCACCATTGCAATCACAATCTCAGTTAAAATCTGCATACATTAATATTCGAAAATTTCAAAGTATATTCAAATACAAAAACGAATCATGAACGCCGACCAATTAGTTTTTGCAATTTACTATTATTGCAATTATTTATGCAGACTACAACGGTAAAATTAGATTTTCAATAAAACTGTAATATAAAATACGTATTACATTTGTAAGATTTGGAATGCCCGCCATTTTGAGACCGTAGAACGGATTTTGAAGGATAACAGAATCGTCAAAATTTTACAAAAATCGATTTTTGTGCCAAGCCTTTCTATCAAATCGAACCGAAATTGCGAACGAAATAGTGGCAATGTACACACACACGCGCGCGCGCACGCATGTTCCAAAATGAAAGATGGTTACTCAAAGCAAAACTATTAAAAATGTTGATATAATCATATATCTAAAAACGATTCATTTTCCTACTAGCCGCCATTTTGTTTTTTTAACCAAATATTTTATGTCGCTAGAACCATTAAAAATAAACTTGAATAATAACCCTTCAAGACGTATGGTAGCACACGCTGCTAGTGGCATCTCAATCGTCTCCACCTCCTGTTCTTGCAGCATATAGCGTTCGTAGTGGCAGATATTCCAATTACTTGGACTTTAGCCGTACATATCGCGCTGTTTATAATGGTGGCTGTAATTCTAGTTCGGTTTAATTTGAATGCTCAAACGGTTTAACCACTAATATATAATTTAGCATGGTTCTTTACCTGATATAGGATTAATTGGGAAAAAATACGAGCCCGTTTTAAAATAGAGAACGTTTCAAAAATTTTAAATTTTAGTGATAAATGTCAAGATAACTTTTTTTCTTTCTATTAATTTATAGGCTCGAAACGCACTTACTGCCGTTGTTCCTTTAACACCCGTCCATCAGTCTAACTAGCGTAAAGTACGTATGTTAAAAAAACAAAAATTTCTTTCATTAAACCAAAAATAAAAATCGTGTATCACGTTTATTCTTTCTTTTTATTGTAATTACGATAATTTGTCCGAAAACACGACAAATTATCATAGTTAGTTTTTAACAAAATAACCTAAAACTTATTATAGCCTATCAGCTGTTCAATGAAAACAGCTGACCGTTACGAATTAATATAAAACAACTGATCTTTTACTATAACATAGCCAGTTTTTAATAACATAACCCAAAATTTATTATAGCTTATCAGCTGTTCAATGAAATCATTGCTCTTTAAAAAACAATAGATAACAACTAATCTTTTACTACCAGTATAAATTTGTGTACTCGCATCACGAGACCCGCAAAATTCAACATCACAACTAGCCCTAAAGTATGATACATGTTAAAACTCACCTGCCTTTCTTGCCAGCCGCCCAACTCGAAGTACAGCACTTTGTTGTTACAAAACCTCGCCTTCACTGTGTGCCGCTTTGTCTTCCTGAACACAGACAGGTTCACACAGTCGACCGGAATCGCCGAGATCATCTCGAAGCTCTCTATGTCAGGGTCTACGCGTTCCAAGCCACCCACGACCAAGTCCAGGTTATCCGCTGAATCGATGTGGTACGACGCCAGGATCAGCTTAGTGGGAGTAAGACCTGTTGGAAAGCCAAAACAGATCATGATTCAATCTGTGTATTTTATATCTGCGATCATAAAACAATTAAGTTATTTTCATATGATGATGTGGTTTAACGTCTTTACTCTGTCAGTTAGACACGAATGAAGACTGAAGATGATCGAAGCACACTGGAAAAGGTAAGACAAAACAGTAATAACTAAACTCTTCACGGAGAACCGTGGAGAAAGCTTAATAGTCAACAATACAACCCGGTAGTTGCGACAGTGTGAGACTCTCTGCTACCTGAACACTATCGTATGGCTTAAAAGCAGGTGTTATCTTTAAGGATTACCCACTAATCGCCACATTTCTCATAAAGGTCTTTCAGTATTCTTTTTGGAGCCGCTGAAAAGCTTTACTTTAAAATGAGGCCTGATTACAGTGTATTATGAATGAATTACTTTCTAAAGTGATTATTGCACGAAACCTTTGTAGATCTATTGTGTCCCCTTTCTGTATTCCTGAGATGCTCAGTTACAGCGCCTTCTCCAGTTCTAGTCTCTTCATAAAGTCTAAGATTTGGAGATGATTAAAGTGAGCAACTCTTCCATTTCTAATTGGTGACTTCCCAATTTCTTATTGAGGAATTTACAGATGCTTTCTTTGCTAATTCTCTTTTAATTTCCCTCTCTTACTCTTGACCCTTATTACGGAGCTTGTGCCGAGTTCCCACTAATCCTATGATGTCCACACAGAGGCTAAGGTACACTGGAGGTGGCCAGGGTTCCGTTTGATACACCATTAGGCAAGTTTCGTTCACTCCAATCAACACGGGTCGCTTTACACTTAGAGTTAGCCAGGTTATCTGGATTAGAGAGTGGTGTATATGTATACCTTCTGTAGATGATTGAGAGTAGTATAAACTAGAGGTACGATTGGATCGCTAAACCAATCAGCTGCTCACTTCAGCTGCCTTCGCCGGAGTATATAGTAGTAATAATTAGATTAAAACCTTCGAACAGATCCGAGCTACAAAGAAAGGCTCTGATTAGGACCAGTTTAATTGGGTTGGACTGCATTTGACCCGACTTAACTGGCTGATCGCTTACGTCCACTTGAAGCCAGCCCACTTCCTATTTGCTGCATACAGAAGTTGTAAGAGGAACAAAAAGTATTTGTTATTTTCATTACGACTTTAGACTTAGAACGAGAGACAACTCGAGGATTTCCAGATAAGATTTCGAGTAAACATTGCACTAGAGTTTCTTCTAGAAACATTTGTGTCGAACGGATGTACAGCTGTTTTTTTAATGTCAATTCACCTACCCAACCCACCACAACACACACACACACACACACATATATATATATATATATATATATATATATATATATATATATATATATATATATATATATATATATATATATATATATATATATATATATATATATATATATATATATATATATATATATATATATATATATATATATATATATATATATATATATATAAATTTTCGTCGAGTCTGGATCTTATAATGACGGAAAAATCCTGCACGAACAGTCCAATAGCTAATTTCTCAATGGAAATTTACTGGAAAAAATCGTTACCATTCAATTGAGTCAGTCGGTAGACAACATTTACTTGAAATAATTACCAAAGTTTTGCCAGCTAATAATTTGTAAATTGGACTTTACCAGCATATACTTGTTGGTAGGTTTCAACAAATACCTCACAGACTAGTTAGTGTAAGCTTTTCGTGAACAAAACCACGAACAGAACTATTTAAATTACTAATAATACTAATCCATGAACTAGCAGTTTTGCTGTTGTAGTTTTCAGTGACATTATAAGCAAATTGCCTTTGGAAAACTGAGCTTTTGGAGCGGCCATCATGGGTTTAAAATAAGCCCGATCAGGATCACTTTGACCTCTACGACCTTGACCACCTCACTTCAAATTGATTACCTCTAGTTAACTTTTTCAAAAGGTCATTAATTACACACACACACACACACACACACACACACACACATATATATATATATATATATATATATATATATATATATATATATATATGTGTGTGTGTGTGTGTATTAGTTTTAGCACGCTCCTGTTCGCAATTTTGGTCCATTTGATTCAAACTTGGCAAAAAGATCAATTACGGTAAATTCATTAAGGAGCAAAATTTATTCAACGTTTTCAAAATGGCGGCATTTTCAAATATGTAAGAATTCATAAATTTTTCGTGTTAAATTTATATGAGTTCTATTTTACCATCATAATCAGCGTTAAACAAATTCATGAAATTTACGTTTTGAATTTTCATAATTCGTTGAAATTATTTTTTGACGGCGGTCAGGGTTCGTTTTTGTATTTACATTGAATTAGAAAATTTAAAACGCTAATATATTGCAGATTTTAATGCTGATTATGACGGTGAAATCAGGATATCAAAAAGGGTAAGATAAAAATAGTTCTGGAAATTCGCTTCTATCACGTCACCGAGACAGCTGCGCGATACAATCATTTAGTATAGTATTATTTTTAGTATTTAATATAAACGTACTAGAATTATAACCATTATGAAAGACACTTGAGCGTTCGCTGCTAGTAACATCTTGCGGCAAAGTGGTCAATTACATTTAAATAGATAATAGTACTGTCTGTTTTCTCAAAAGCCTCCCCTCTGGAGACTGCAGCGTTCGTAACGGCAGACAGTGTAACTACTTAGACTTTAGCCTCTGATATCGCGCACGCTTTTTATAATGGTAGCAAACTTCTAGCCCGTTCATATTCAATTCTTCTTTTGATGCAACATCTAAATTATCCTATTTATAATAGTAAACGAAACCCCTGTTAACGAAATCAGTGCCAGTACGGTTCACGTGTTTAGGTCTCGAAGCAATAAATTTAACGCAACTAAACGAGGCGAGGATGCAGTGAAAACGCCGTAAAATGTTACCGGGACCCGAGAATCCCACGGATTTATTGTAGTTACGGCTCTGTGGCAAATGATTTATCAAACAATTTTTACAGCTCACGTGGCTTAACGGTTATTTGCACAAATCAAATGCAATGTTTTTCTTCTTCAGAAGATAAAATTCGATAACATATTTCTGATTATAAATTTCACATCATATTTTTACAGCGTTGGAAAGCATTGTTGTGTTTAAAAGAGCGCCTTATTTAGAGTTGAATACAAACCTAAGGAGAATATAGACAACCAACTGTCTAGCTCTCGTCACGAAAATCAACTTCCAAAAATATTTTTTCCTTCCACTTCTTTTAGTAAATCTAATTTCACCATTGTAATCACAGTTGAGTTCTGCATTTATAAGCACTGTAAACTTTAAAATTATATTAAAATTACAAAAAAGAATGATTTTTTGATGCGAAGCTTTTAATGTTTTGGTGATATGTAACTTATGAAACCAAAACTGCATCGTACTTCTCATTTGAACTTATTTGTGAGTTTTGGCAAACTGAAGTCCTGGCAACTGAAATCAAAATTTTGTTACAAAATCGTACTACTTCCGAGCGGTTACGAGTTCGTCCGAACACTTACGAAGTTATTACGAAAATAGAAATTTAATCATATTTATGTAGATTAGGTATCAAGTACGATAAGAGCGGCGCCTCTGTGTTTTGAAACGAAGCTTATAATGTAAGTTTTAGTGAAAAGAGTAAATAGAAAATAGTCTGCCCAATGGAAGAATGTAACGGAAAAAGCGAACGAATTTCGTCTCTTTATTTCTGTCTCTTTTTTTCTTCCACCTTTTCGATGACAGTACACGTGTATTATATGAAAACGTTGTGTTGTTTTGGTTTCGGTATTTTTCCTTAGTTGAAGAACACGTGCAGGTTGTAACCGCTTACAATACATTCAAAATCAATGTAAAATTTATAATAATTGTTGTTAGTTTTGCTAGTTTTAAACAACATAACCTGAAACTTATTATAGCCTATCAGATGTTCAATGAAATCAGCTGATCGTTACGAATTAATATAAAACAACTGATATTTTACTATAACTACAGCAAATAATATCTAAGCTAGGTTCACGTATTTATTTACTTAAACAAAACAAGTTGTTTGTAAAAATATTTGTAAACTATTTACGGATCGGAAAGATAAATTGGTATAACATAATGCAGAACTATTTTCAAAACATTGATATGAAATAAAAGTTTTATGGATAACTCAGGCAGTGATAGTGACGATTCAAGTTATATACAGTACGACCCAGTCCAAACAAAATTAAATTATAGGATTTTCAAAGAACGTTGTAAATAATGTAAAAATAAACCGGACGGGGTTCAGGGTTCATTTCGCATTTGCAGTGGAATTTGAAAGTTTAAAATACTCTTTTGACGCTCTTTATAACGTTGGGAGCATATTTTCGAAAAAAATATTAAATAAAGAGAATATACTTGGGAATCCGCTTCAATCACGTCAGCAAAACAGCTGCTTGCTGCTACTGGTATTTTATTTATATAATTAACTTTTTAAGGTTCCTAGTTGTAGATTAAATAAGATAATAATAGTTGCACTGTTAATTAGGTCGATTGAAAAGTTAGGTTAAACGTGCCGTTAGATGTAACCATGCAGTGTACGTCAAGACATTAATACACTTGTGTGTGGAGCATGCGCATTACATTAAAAAACCAACGTGACTGTCGACTGTTTACATCTGTAGTTGTAAAATGTAATCAACAAGCCTTCTTTTAAGAGCATTGCATTAATTACGAATGGAAACTAGTAATTTAAGATTATTGATTAAAAAGAAATCAACAGTAAGATAATATGTTAAACATTGACATTATTTTAAAGAGGAAAATATATTTTCAGTGTTAGATTGTATATTAAGTTTTTTTAAAGGTTATTATCACGTTCCATTTTACTTGTAAAAAAATAATTTTAATTTGTAAAGATATTGTAGACGCATTTCAATCAATTTTAATTTATTATAGATTTGGTTTGATAGTACTTAAACACAAGGTTGAAAAACGACCAATACGTTATGTTTATGTACTTCAGATCTTCAGTAGAAAACGAGCAATATGTCATGTATGAGTACTTAAGTTCTAAAGGGGTAAAGCGACCAATACGTTACGTTTAAATACTCGAGTTCTAAGGGTGGAAAACGGCCAATACATTACGTTTAAATACTCGAGTTCTAAGGGTGAAAAACGTCCAATACGTTACGTTTAAATACTCGAGTTCTAAGGGTGGAAAGTGACTAATACGTTACGTTTAAATACTCGAGTTTTAAGGGGGAAAGCGACCAATACGTTACGTTTAATTACTTGCGGTCTAAGTGGAGAAAAAGTATCGTTACATTATGTTTTATTATTTGAGTTCTAAGGGTGGAAAAGGATCAATACGTTATGTTTAAGTATTTGAGTTCTATACTTAAGCAAGCAGGTTCAGAGAAAATAAAAAAAGGAATTTTAAAAAGCTTGCTCTGAAAAAATTAACAATCGCAGCACATAATAAAATTGTGTTTCCGAACTTAAAGAGAAGTAATTTTCAAAATAACAATACAACATTAAAAAAAATATCTTTATCTTATTCATTCGTCTTTCTGTAAGTTTGATTTGATACTATAATCAGTTTTAAATTACTGTATGCTTGAATTAGAATTTTACATTTTCAAATTACAATATCAGATAATATTTTTATCACTATCATAACATACTCTATGCCAGAATTGCACTTATTTCCAAAGGATTATGGAGGATGGTCAAATGAGGGTTTGTCATTACCGGCGGTCCTCCACTGGAAACGTTTCCAAACTTAAACTCAAAATGGTGCGTTTTAAACCCTTCTGAGGACAAACTTATTTTTGTGGGTTTTTTAGGAAAACATCTATAATTTGAGTAATTAACAAAACATGAAGATGTTTTAAAATGCTTTTAGGTTACTCAAACAATCATTTACACACACACACACACACACACACACACACACACACACACACACACACACACACACACACACACACACACACACACACACACACACACACACACACAATATTAAAAGTTACGATTTTTCAGGTAGGCTTGCAAAAAAACCTAATTCCTTTATTAGTGGATGTGGAGTTTGTCGCGAGACAAATAACGTACAAACTTAACTAAGCTACAGTTGTACTATTATAAAATGTGTTACAAATCTTCGCATTTTTTGTCGATAGGGGTTACAACCCCCCAAAACCTCCCCTGAATACGCCTATGCTTATTTCATTATTCATGCTTTCATGCTTATTTCACAGCCCTGGATCTTATTTTGAAATCGACTCTCCAACTAAAGTTCACTAAAAATAGTCCCGAGAAAAGAATATTTGTTTGGTCTTCAACGGAACGTTCAGATATTCAAATTAAAAATCGATTTTTTCACAGTCAAATCACTGTTTACGTTCTTCTTTTAAGGGAAAGTAAATTCATAAAAGTTGTATACAAAAAGGAATTAAATTATTCTAAAACACGTTCGATTTCGTCACTTATTGCGTGTGTGTATGTTAAGTAACATTTCAAAGCCCGTTTTCGAAAATCCTGTTTATACGCGTAGCTAACTACCTTACACCTTATATATAAAGCCTCCCATGGATTACCGCTTCCATATTAGTGCCAATTAACAATAATTCCCTGCGAACAAGATAGGCCTACCTAAATGTTCACTTAGGAACTAATTGGAGTCTAGTAATCTCGTCAGTTCAATGTGTAACATTGTGCACACGCGCGCGCGCACAGTAAAAGTACGTTTATATTGTCATGATGCATATTCTACAGCTGTGCATATCACCATTTAGTGTTGGGCTTAAGGGTATTTTACTGTTAGCAGTGAATGCTCTGAGCAGTTAAATAAATTAGCAGTGATCAATAACAGTGATTTCATCACAATTTAGAGAACAGTTCTGCCGTGCGCTAACTGCTCACTGCTCAGCGCTGTTTATTAAGCTAGTAAATTTCTTATGAAGAACACTTATTATAAAATTTGACTATCAAATTAGTAGAATAAGCGTAGACAATTTATTATTTTGTAAAAATATACGTAAAATAATAAGCTATCGTACCTAACAATAACTATGTATTGGCAAACAAATAAATAAATTGACTTGAAAATATATACTATTATAATTAAAGCGTGTTATTAACTTTAATTAAATACAAAGTTATTAAAGTAATAGTGTAATCAAAATAATAGAGGAAAATTTTTAGATGTTTTCACAGTAATCTAAGTGAAGCAAAAATAAATACAAAAATTTAACAAATATCATTAAAATAAGTTAAGGAATGTAAATAATAATGTCTATGATTTTTGTATTCCTTAGTTAAATATCTGATACTACTAATCAACTAATAATAGTATAAATAGGATTTTCATTTATTTAATAAAAAAATAACTAGGCCTTAATTAATTATTAGTTATAGTAAAATAAACAATATATTATTAATTAATAGACATCAATTATATACTAATTTGTATTTTACGTAATTTTTATTATTCTTTTGTTATCGCATTGCGCTCTTAAATTTCATACAAAACAAAGAGCAGACAGCAAACACTGAACAGTGAGCAGAGAGCAGGATAGTTGAAGAGCAAGCACAACTGGTCTCTGCTCAGTGCCAAGAACAATGTTCTCAGTAGCAGTGATAGCGTTCACAGTCTCACCTCAATCACAGTGAGTGTGAAATGAAGCATACAACACCATACATACCGAGTGTGATAAAAGTGAAACAGTATTCTCGTTATCATTAGACAGTGACTCGGGTTCATTTGCGGCTAGAATGTAGAATTTGACTCGAAGAAAGAGGAGGAACGGTGTAGGGCTTATATCCTTTGAACCAAGAACGCCTCCGCCACAGTTATACAAATTCTTTCGGTGGCTCAAAAATTATCTGGATCGTTATTCCAGAAACTTAAGGATGTGACAATCAACTTACTTTAATTTATATTTAAAAAGTTGTTAAGCCAGAAGTCTTGAATAACGTTAAACACACGTTATAGTTAAATAACATTTAACTATTACAAATAGCTTAGATTATCTTACCGATTCTACTTTCAAAACTGATTCTGTCAATAATTATTTAAGTCTGGGATACAGTAGTAATTAAATATTATTTTTAATGTTTTCAGAATCAGTTGTTTCGGTGCATACGCAATTATTTGTCACCCATGTCTGCATTGTGCTGCACTCTCACGGAAACTCTTTACACTACTCCAGGAATTTTATTTGCATATATTTTTGTCAGTTTTATTTTATTTTAAAGCCTTAAAATAGGAAAATATTAAGCGTGAGACTTCTATGGAGTTCTGAGGAACCTGTGAGTACCCCATATGTGTAGTTTCAGTAACGTAAGTCCTTATTTTTGCTACAAATCCGATCGGAATGCTTAGCGTAATAATTCATTAAAATATTATATATAGACAACAAATTATAATATGTAGGTTTTTCATTTTCATTGTTTAGTTGTTTGTGGTTTCCTGACGAGGCTTATGGAATTAACCCTGAGTGTCTGTTCTTAGTTTTTAGTACTTTAACATAGGCCGAGGCATGTGTTCTAGGTTAATGTTTTTGTATATTTGTGTAGGCTAGACAAAGCGTTGTCCAGTTCAACAAACTGAGAAACACACAATGCCACACAGACCTAAAGTAAATACTCAGCCATTAGTTCTGTATTTGTCGTTCGTCTTACAACAACTTTCTCTGCATCAACTTACAAAACAGCTTCCATTATTTTTTTATGCCTGATCCAAACCAGTAAAAATTGCGGTATTTATGCAGTTTGAGTTCTTTTTAAATAGTGATTTTTGAATATTTTTTTGTTTTATCACATACCTTATTATCTAGTTAACACATATTCATCCAAGGAAAATATTTTTTTAAAAGTACTTGCCATTTTAGGCTGTTTTTCAAGAAACTATATTTTGTGACGTCATTGCTGTTTGTATTGCACGGGACACTACATTTACTAAACCGACTTACTGCTCATGCGCTTTATCGCATTCTAATAGGCATTACTTAATACGTATTACTTTATTCATTCCTGCAGTGAAAACGTTAAAATGGCGTCCGTTTAATAAATACGTTTTCGCTTAACAAACGTGTCAAGTTAGGTTCAGTATTTTTAATGAAGGTTTTTATCGTTTTAATAATCAAAAACACGTTGCCTACTTTTGCGCGGTAACAATTTTGGAGTTATGCAGGTCACTTTTATTTTCGATTTTTATCTTACTTCCCGTACTTTCCGCTCTTTTATATTTTGGATTATTGCTTTTGGGCATTCAATAAAGCGTTTTGGCGAAAACATTACCGAAAATCGAAAACAACCATCATTGCGTGTTTACCAACATAGCTGATTGATTGAGCTAGAATCACGCTCGCGTTTTACGATTAGACTTCCAAGTCCATATATTACTTTTTATATTTCAGCTTTGGAGCAACTTGGCATTCACAATTTAAATTAACAATTTTTTATTTATCGAAATGTAGCTAATTTCATTGAAGCCTAACTGGTATAAAGTATTGACGCTAGGGTGGCCTAAGCTACAAAAACAATAACACTAATGCTAAACTGAAGATAGAACTGGACAAAAAAAACTTCGAAGGAAAAAATTCTAAAGATATTTAATCATTGGTCACGCTGTAATAGAACAATACTTATAGGAATATTCCCAACTTACCCATTTGTACCTGGCGCACGCCTATCCCATTTTTGGAAGTTTCTGCAAACGGACTTTCTACTAAAATAAAATCTTCAAGGTCACTGTATTCCGAGAATAGCAATTTTTGAATTCGAGAAGACATATTTTTTAATTAATATACAACGGACTTATGTGGAAATCCTTAATAAGAAGCAAAACGTGATTTAACAACATAAACTATTAGGCCTATGAATTTTCCACATAAAATACAACATGTTTCTAAAAGTTCTTAAGAAATTATTTTAACAAAACTGTTATGTAAATAAATCTTTAAATGAACAAGTTTTTGATTTGTCTTTACACACTTCGATAAATCCAACAGATCATAACCTAAAACCACATCATCATTAATTTAAAAAGATTATGAATCAAAATTAAAGTTTAAGTATTTCATTCCTGAAACCAATTCACGATTTACTTTATTTATAAGTAAAATAAAGTATTTATTACTGGCCTAAACGTTAGTCTAACACAAACTTTAAATAAACGCAACAAAAAATTAATTAAAATCCACAAAACTACAATAGTATCAGATGTTTGAGTTGCGAAATTTTATTTCTTCTTCTCCTTCCACAATTTTTATTGCATGAAAAGTTTCTAAACAAGATAGTTTTTGGTTGTTTACACTTCAAGTGTATAACCTACAAATAAAATTCTGTAGTAGCTTAAATGATATAGAACTAACAGTGAATATTTAGTGGAATTACTCTAAAAGAACATGACCAAGTACAACTGAAGTTGTTTGGTTTGCGTAAAATAATAGTTTTATTTTAAATCCAATTATTAAAAGAGTTAACTTTGTATAGGTGTATGTCTGTTTTCCTTCGCAAACGATTCTAACTAAGCCTACATGATATATTGGTGGAATTTACACTTTTTGGGCTCGAATAAATTGGTTTTAATTAGAAAAATGCAAAAGAGACAGAACGTATTATGAGTACACTGTATTTGATATTTATACAGTGTAGGTTGTTCTTTTAAAAAGTGATTTTTGAATATATTTTTGCTTTATTTTATACCTTATAATCTAACATATATTCATCCGTGGAAAATATTTTTTAAAGGTTACTTACGATTTTTCATATAGTGATTTTTTTAATATTTTTTCTTTTATTTTATACCTTATTATCTAACATATATTTACCCGCGGAAAATATTTTTTTTAAAGATTACTTACGGTTTTATGCCGTTTTTTACGGAACTATATTGTGGCGTCAATGCTATTTATATTGTGTTGCGGTCATGCGCGTTATTATTAACTACATGTACTTACTGCTCATGCACATTACACATTCTGACAGCCATTACTAAATATTAAGGTTAATTCCTTTTTTCGTTTGTTCGTTCTCGTAATGAAAACATTCTTTAAATGGCATCCGTTATTTGTGAACTTCGCAATTTGCTTTTTTTTCTTAGTTTCAACACCTAACAACCGTGTCAATTACGTTATTAGGTATCGAGGACAACCTACACTGTATATTTACCGAATATTTTCTTACAAATTTAATACAAAATTTCTACATAGTGGAATTCATAATAAAATAAAATTTTAATCATTCAACTGCACACGTTATTCTGCACTTAATAAGGTTAGGTTTGGTTAGTTAACGTTTTTGGAATACCGGAAAACGTTGTAATCATATTTGTTTGCAAATCATTATTTCGTCCTAGATAGATAAAAAATTCTAGAGAATCACAAAAGATTATTTAATACATTTACATACTAATTTGTTATATTTTTTCACAAAATTACAACTGGCTTTCTAAATTGATTCAGTAGTTCAGTAGTACGGTGTCCAAAACATCTGTTTTTTTCGCAAATGCTGAACACATTTTCAAAAACAATGTTTCTTTTCTTTCTACTTTTAGAGCCTATAACGATGGTTATAGAAATTATCAAGTAGGTTCTTTAGCTTTTAAACTGTCACCCTTTATAACCAGTACTTCTAACATTCATTACACATTGACTTGACGAGGCAGAACGCTGCCGTGTTTCCAAATATACCATTATTGCGTTTACAAGAGTTATTTTGACTTGATTCTTATTTGTTTTAAATGTACACATGTTAGACGATAAAAATAACTTACTAAATTAGCAAACGCTCTTGTAAAGTGAAATTATCTTATTATTATTGCTTCCATTATCTAACTAGACTGTACTGTCTCGAATAAAAAAAACAATCAAAACCCACGTGATAAAAACATGTTTCGATTAAACAGAAACAATACTGCGGCCCTTATCAGGGTATCAGGTCGCCCGGGCTCAGCCTTAGACCCTGTAAGATAAGTCGCGAAGATAAAGGCAGTTCTGTGCTACCATTCGGTCGGCGTGGAAGCCTAAAAATGTTCTCTCGTGTTGTTGGTTACAGTGATTATTGTTTTGTGAACTGCCGTGTTTCGAAAAGTGGTTTTCTTTATTGGCCCGAACAGTGGTTATGACCTGGTCAATGGACGAAGAAAACTGGAAAAGAATTTCAATACAGTGAGAAGATCTTTGGTAAATATTTAACGACTTAAAAAAAATGTGCAAAATCATCATAGAAACCCTCTGACGTTCAGTTAATTACACGAATTCTTTTCGAAAGTTTCGGACAAAAAAGCAGAATATCGATTCGTCAGATATTTCTCGAATTTTGGTCATATATAATGTGGCCAGATATTTATGCGCTTTAAATCTGTTTTTCAAACTTTTTCTCTAAGAGTTACTTTGTTTGTGTCTAAGAATTACACTTAAAAGAAAAAGAGAAATTGGCGTATAAGTGAATTAACAATTTTCATCTCACATATCCTTTTATGTTTTCTTCTGATGAAGTGAGATGTAATTACTATACGTGAAATAACGAATTTTTTATTTCATCATAATTTTCAAATACATTCGTCCTAACCAGATGTAGTTCCAGTGTGGCGCGATAGCCCAGCAGCTTGTAAATATTTTCCTTCACCATGTTCCCCACGATCCAGACGGACAGACAAAAGACGACAGACGCGCGACACGGCGTGGCCACTTCGCTGTCACAGAAAAAAACTTTATGGCTACATTGCCAAATCGCTCTGTTCAATTCATTTCGAAAATATCTCTGTTTTGTGTGTAGCCTAACTTTACGGCTAGTGGTGAAGCAGTTTTTGTAGAATTACAGAACATATTTCTTTTGTGATATACTCAACCTCAATTTTTTTTGCAGTCAAGAGAACACTTACAATTTCTTAAACCGTCCGCCCTTCCGCGACCCACTAGTGGGTTATGACCCCACTAGTGGGTTTTTAGATTGCTGCTTTAAATAATTTGAGATATTGAAAAATGGTGACGTAAACGGAAAGATGACAAACGTCTACACAATTCACAAAACGTTAAATTTTACAGTTCCTTAAAACTTATTTGACAATTGTAACGTTACAACATAAGCATATTTTCATACAAGAATACCGCACTACATTCTTAATACACAGAATGCTGAATTTCTTACAATTTAAAATACATTTATGGAGAAAATTACATGGAATTTTGTACAACTGAAATCAAAACTGCATCGTACTTATCATTTGAACTTATTTGTGAGTTTTGGCGAACTGAAGTCCTGGCAACTGAAATCAAAATTTTGTTACAAAATTGTACTATTTCCGAGCGGTTACGAGTTCGTCCGAACACTTACGAAGTTATTAAGAAAATAGAAATTTAATCATATTTATGTAGATTAGGTTTCAAGTACGATAAGAGCGGCGCCTCTGTGTTTTGAAACGAAGCTTATAATGTAAGTTTTAGTGAAAAGAGTAAATAGAAAATAGTCTGCCCAATGGAAGAATGTAACTGAAAAAGCAAACGAATTTCGTCTCTTTATTTCTGCCTCTTTCTTTTTTTCTTCCTCCTTTTCGATGACAGTACACGTGTATTATATGAAAACGTTGTGTTGCTTTGGTTTCGGTATATTTCCTTAGTTGAAGAACACATGCAGGTTGTAACCATTTACAATACATAGGAAATCAATATAAACGTTTATAATAATTGTTGTTAGTTTTGCTAGTTTTTAATAACATAACCTGAAACGTATTATAGCCTATCAGCTGTTCAATCAAATCAGCTGGTTGTTACGAATGTAAAACAACTGATTTTTTAACATACCTTGAAACTAATTATATATTCAGCAGAGATAGCATCAACAAAATGCTTCTCTAATGATTCGCTTCTCACTGAGTTCCACACGTGTACTTTTTTCTGTTTAGATTAGTTACCAACTGTTGCTTGGTCTAGTCAGTAAAACTATATCCGCTCACTATTCAATACGGTTCAAGATGTCGCGATAGCAGGAACAGAGTGATTTTTGGAGTTGTTTATAGCCCAAAGAATTAAAAATAACGCTGATTACGATGGTGAAATAGGATTTTCGAAACAATTTAAAATAAAAAAGTCATGTATTTTTAAAAATTTGAAATTGCCGCCATTTTGAAACTTTTGGACGAATTTTGCTATATAATATCTTTAACGATCTCTGAAAGAATAATCTGAAAGAGATCAGGATTAGTTCTTGGGTCTGGATCTTACCATGATGGCCGCTCCAGCAGCTGATTTTTTCACTGGAACCGAAAATGTCTTCTATTTCCAATATAGCCTATTGATTTCAGTATTGATTTTTGGTTTTGATGAAATGATTTTTTATTATTTCTCTCCAACCCTATTTTTTAAATGTGTGACAAGTGTGACTTATCGACACATTTAATCAAAACGGTTAGTGTTTATTTTGAGAAATTCCGACTTTAACAGTATTTTTAACAAAAAGAACATAAAAATCTTGTTTCACAACAGACCAGGTTTACATTTCGTATTTATTTTACACCAGTTAGCCTAATAGATCAGGGAGATAGACACAATGCACTGGAAAATCTAACTGTAATAACCAGATTTGAACCTGTGTACAAGTCACAATTGTAGCGAACTGCTCGCTATCCTACCAACTAAGCTACGGCGCTTCCAATTTCGTTTAACCTTTTGGCCACTATACAAAAAACGCGAGCTAAAAAACAAACGGTTCCAAATCAATTTCAAATAATTGTTATCGCACACGCACACACACACACACACACACACACACACACACACACACACACACACACACACACACAACATTGCAACAGCTGCCCACCTAGGTTTTCGAGTTGTTTGGACTGAAAAATGACGACCACTTTTAAACCTCTTTCTAAATTAATTCAGTCCCATCTCCAACGTGCTTCCCTTCAACGTCGGCTTAAGAAATAATCTCGCTTCACGATGGCACTGACATAAATAATCTAATTAATTGTTTTCCCTCAAAGTGACGTTCTTTTCTGAATTTAACCGTCCAACTGGCAACCTAAGTCCTTTTAATTTTTCACCGTTCGTAGTGTAAAAAGTTATGGAAAAAGTGTTCCCTGGCTCCGAAAAAAAAGATTTTAATTGGATGTCTGACTTCAATGTTCTTGTACAACATTACTTAATGTCCTCTTTCAGTGTTCTTTAATGTTCTTGCACAGTGTCCTCGTGCAATGTGTTCCCTCCCTAAACTCAGTACCATTACGCCTCTTGAGTAAGAAATACTTAGACTCGTTTTTTTCTTCAAGCGTATTCCTGAGGCTAATTAACCGTTCTTTAGAGTACCGACAGGTAACAACAGTCATCTCTGTGTACGATCTTTTGGATGTAAGCAATGTGTCCTCCTTCCGTGTGGTCCTCCAAACACCACAGGCACCAGCTGCTTAGTCCAATAGGTCAACATTTCTTCTATTAAGCAGTAGATAGTAGTTGGATAGGTGTCATCAGTGGAACGCCGGTCTTTTCGTGAAAACTCTTCATCCAATTCCTTTTTCCACATTTTCCGCTCATTAATGGATTGCAATCGTACAAATTTTCCTTTAAGACTTTTAGAGCATGCTTGCCCACGTCAGTTTTGGATTTCTAAATACGAGTTCTTCTCGGTGTTCATGACATATGTCAGTTTAACTTCGACGCGAGTCTTAAACTGTGCATTGACTTCCAGCTGATATTGACTCTTCCAAGCTGAAAATATGTTTCTGCGTACGTGCGCGCGCGCTCGTGTCTTGTAGTAGATACGTAAGAGCAGTATGAGCTAAAAGGTAGCTGTAATCGCTAAACCCATCAGCTGCTCACGCCAGTTGTCTGTAAATAAAATATTAAAAATATTATCGATATTTTTACTACATACTGCTATTGAAACAAAGTATCGATACTGAATGAAAACCTAAAAGAATTTGCTGATATTATAAAGTAACGAATATAAGTATCGAAAGAAATACGACGCAAACATCAAAGAATTTTAATATATTATTTACACTACGTAGTACTGTGTCTCTTTACTTTGTATCAAAGGACAAACATTAAATAAAAAAGTAATGTAATATAACGGCATACAGTAAATAAACATAAAGTAAATAAAACAGTAAATAAAAATACATACAAATAGTCCAGTACATGAACGTAACAAAAGCAATATAAGAGTTGTAATTATATTATGTGCATGCTAAAAATAATAAATGAAAATAAATCGAAGTAATTATAATAAAATATGAACATAATATAATTGTTACCCATAAGGCTTTGCGAGAGAGAACCTGTTATACATAGGTTCCGTAGGATGACTTTACAAAGTCGAAGGAGTGTTTAGAGCATACATAATACTTTAGTTATCTCCGTATAGTTAATTTTGGGTTAGAGAATCTGCCGAAGGTCGGTAATAGTGATGTTTAAGCTTAGAAAATAATTTACCGATACCTTATTACTAGAACTGATATTAACAAAAGTATCTATTAAAAAAATAATAGATATCGAAAGAAAAGTATCGATACTCAACTGGTATCGCGGAATCGATACTAACGCTGTAAAAAAAAACCAGCTACCATCGCCGTTCATACAAATTGTGTCTGATATGAAACAATTTTAGTTTACAAATTCAGCTAACTTTGAAGTTCTTTCGCGTTACCTTTTCTAACTCAAATCTTTCCTGTTTTCCCCTAACTTTACTGCCTTTTTGCGTAAGTTCATTTTTACACAATTCATTACGATTTTTAAAATTTTAAAGCGTCAGTTACTGCAGGTTTCAACATTGATTGCGATAGTGAAATGATATTTGCATAAGACGAAAAAGTGTAAGATAACTAACATGATTTTTAGGAGATATAAAATTTACCGGTCTCAAAATGTGATCTGCAAGTCAGGATTGGCTCACTGCAAGATCTCGGATTGTACCGTGATGGCCATTCTCATTTTCCAATAAAAACTTGTAACTGACTTTTATAGAATTTCAGCAAGCATATATATATATATATATATATATATATATATATATATATATATATATATATACTAGCTGTTACCCGTTGCGGCTTTGCCTGCAATTATAATGTAGGCTATAAAATTTATAGTCGATTTTCAAAATCAGAATAGATCATTTCATTTTAATATATTTCTATTTACAATATTATACGATTTATGGTTTTCGGCCAAGAAATACACATTTTTGCTACTCGATACTCTAAAACAGGGTCCTATCATATTTTAATAAAATACAGTATTATTAAAAAATAACTATTATTCAATTAAACTGGAATAGTATTGTGTTTATCTCAGGTACCTAAACCGTGTTCATACTAAATTTAATCTCAATTGGTCCAGTAGTTAAAGTGTGATTGAATAACAAACAAATAAACAAAAACAAACGTTCAGAAATATAATATGAATACCTGTTAACCGTCACGGCTTTTCCCGCAATCGTAATATACATTAAAGATCACACATCACCGTGTTAGGACCAACAACCGTGTCAGTTAGGTTATGGTGTATTTCTTTTTTAAAATAAAGGTTTTTTTAACGCACCACCGTGTTAGTTAAGTTATGGAGTACTCTTTAAAAAAAATTAAGGCTTTTTTCCTGCATCACCGTACTAGGCCCAACAACCGTGTCAGTTAGGTTCTGGAGTACTCTTTTTTAAAAAATAAATAAAGGTGTTTTTTAATGCATCACCGCGTTAGGCCTAACAACCATGTTAGTTAACTTATGCAGTATTCTTTAAAAAAAATATAAAGATTTTTCACGCATCACCATGGCATAACAAACGTGTCAGTTAAGGTTTGGAGTACTCTTTAAAAAAAAATAACGGTTTTTTTCACGCATCACCATGTTAGACTTAACAACCGTGTCAGTTAAGGTTTGAAGTACTATTTAAAAAAAATAACGATTTATTCACACATCGCCATAATAGGCCCAACAACCATGTCAGTTAGGATATGTGGTATTCTTTAAAAAAATATAAAGGTTTTTTTACGCACCACCGTGTCAGTTAGGATATGTAGCCTAGTATTCTTTAAAAAAATATAAAGGTTTTTTTCACGCATCACCGTGTTAGGCCTAACAACCGTGTCAGTTAGGATATGTAGAATTCTTAAAAAAAATATAAAGGTTTTTTCACACATCATCGTGATAGGCCCAACAACCGTGTCAGGATATGTAGTATTCTTTAAAAAAATATAAAGGTTTTTCACGCATCACTGTGTTAGACCTAACAACCGTGTTAGTTAAGTTACTCTTTAAAAAAAAATATAACGGTTTTTTTCATGCATCACCTTATTAGGCCCAACAACCGTGTCAGTTAGGTTCTGGAGTACTCTTTTTTAAAAAATAAATAAAGGTGTTTTTTAATGCATCACCGCGTTAGGCCTAACAACCATGTTAGTTAGCTTATGGAGTATTCTTTTAAAAAACTATAAAGTATTTTGCACGCATTACCATGGTAGACTTAACAACCGTGTCAGTTAAGGTTTTCAGTACTATTTAAAAAAATAAAGGTTTTTTTCACACATTACCGTGATAGGAACAACAACCGTGTCAGGATATGTAGTATTCTTTAAAAAAAATATAAAGGTTTTTCACGCATCACCGTGTTAGGCCTAACAGCCGTGTCGATTAGGTTATATAATATTCTTTAAAAAGTAAAGGTTTTTTTACACAACCGTGATAGGCCTAACAATCGTATCAGTTAGGATATGTAGTATTCTTTAAAAAAATATAAAGGTTTTTCACGCATCACCGTGTTAGGCCTAACAGCCGTGTCGATTAGGTTATATAATATTCTTTAAAAAATAAAGGTTTTTTTTACACATCACCGTGATAGGCCTAACAATCGTATCAGTTAGGATATGTAGTATTCTTTAAAAAAATATAAAGGTTTTTCACACATCACCGTGATAGGCTCAACATCCGTATCAGTTATGTTATGTAGTATTCTTTAAAACATTATACAGGTTTTTTCACGCATCACAGTGTTAGGCCTAACAACCATGTCAGTTAGGATATGTAGTATTCTTTAAAAAAATATAAAGGTTTTTTACACATCACAGTGTTAGGCCTAACAACCGTGTCAATTAGGTTATGTAGTATTCTAAAAAAAATAAAGGTTTTTTTCACACATCACCATGATATGCCCAACAACCGTGTCAGTTGGGATATGTAGTAGTCTTTAAAAAAATATAAAGGTTTTTTCACGCATCACCGTGTTAGGCCTAACAACCATGTCAGTTAGGATAAGTAGTATTCTTAAAAAAAATGTAAAGGTTTTTCACGCATCACCGTTTTAGGCCTAACAACCGTGTCAGGATATATAGTAGGCTATTTTTTAAAAAATTATAAAGGCTTTTTCATGAATCACCATGTTAGGCCTAACAACCGTGTCAGTTTGGTTATGCAGAATTCTTTTAAAAAATTGGTTTCTTATCACCCAAAACCCGTGTTAGTCGTATTTTTATTGTTTTACCTATTTACAACACGTTACTGATTTTCGCCGGGTACCAATTTTGAGGTTATGTTAGTCACTTTTATTTTAGATTTTATCGTACTTCTTGTGCTTTCATATTTTGGATTCTTGCTCTTGGGCACATAATAGAGCATTTTAGTAACAAAAATATCGAAAAATATAGGTTATGCTACACTGCATATTTACTATTTTTTCATGTAATGTAATTACACAAATATATATACTACC